>JAOYSI010049785.1:9778-26117 GCA_025775065.1 Hiodon alosoides | reverse complement strand
ACTGGCACTCGGAAAGCTTTTGGGCATGCAATGGGTTTAATAATAAAAATAATTAAATCTTTTTTTTTTTCTATGGTTAAATATGCCATTGCTATATAGTCATTAGATTTTGGTCCAATAAAGGTATTCACATAATCTCAGATGTTAGATATTTATAGCTAATATCACACATATCAGGACTGTAGCAAGTAAAATTAATTCCAACCTCAGCTTGGATTTAGACCCTAGATGTTGATATGATGCTGTAGCCTTCTTTCAAGTCTGGCACTGGAAGCTTGACTGCAATGTGGAAACTGACACAACATTGTTGTACTGACGGGGATAAAATATGCTATTCCCGTCAGCATGTAGCTGAAGTAATAATATCGTATAGTAATAATAATATATCCTTTTTGTATGGGGGACTCGATAGAGAACCAAGTGGCTATGACCTAGGATATCTGCCACTGTTTTCCATTATTGTTTTCCTATATACGCTATTCTCTATCAGTCCTTTCCCTAGGTAGAAAATGGCTGTAGTATTAAATGTATAACAATTTTTAAACTGTTTACACTACAAAGTCATTGTTCTGAAAAGCATTTAACACATTGTATCCCTCTAATCCTGCTCAGCTGCTGTGGCATTTGGAACTTCAAAATATAACAAGTCTATACTTGAAACAAATTTATTTACAAATCGGTTTCAGGCTGTCTGCCAAACACCTCCTAAATGCTCTTCTATCCCATATCCCAGCAGACACAATCAGCCTTGGCTTTTTTCGTCATTATGCCGAGGACATTGTTTAATGACTTTTAGTTTATCACTACCTTTCAGCACAGTTAAGACCATTGCAAAGAATATTTCTGGGGCATTTAAGTTATTTTTCAACATTCCTTAGTGAAGATTTTTTTCCCCCATTAAAAAAAAGTAATACGTACAGCTAGATTTTATGATTTTTTAATAATTAGTTTTAGACAAAAATATGTCAAGTTAAATAACAAACAGTAAATTTAGGAATGGAACACAAATAATCTATTCCAATACTAAAGATGACTTTGGTATAAATGGCAGTGAAACAAGAGGCTATACATTTATATCAATATACACAAGTGCAGTTCGATCAGGTTAAAACAGCAAGCAGCCATCCTATTTTATCATTGTAAAAGCACTTGCATTAAACCACTAAAACCAATAGGAATCACAGACCTCAGACACCACAGTGGAGGAAAATAAGTGCACACAATTTCATGTGTTCTAGTTTCTCAGAGGATGGACGTGCAACCCATATCACGCCATTTAATTGGTATTTCTTCAAATGATAATTGTATCTTCTCACATTCTGTATGTTTTTGCACCTCCTTATTGCATGAACAAGTAAACATATAATTGCAGACAGTTGCAAATATAAGTGACAGAAAACATATACATATATTTTAATAAACATATAAGCACGCCCCTTGACAGTATCTTTTACCATCAAACTTGCCCAAACAATCACCATTGGACAACTGATTCGGGACAGCTGTGTATCTGAAGAAAAAAAAAGCCCAATTTGAGGATATACTCTGTTATTGACTGCATGCGCTGCTTGTCTAATGTTCACACAGTATAATTAGTATTCAAGCCTGATCCAGCCGTGCCCACTCTTGGTTAAAAGGAGTGTCGTTGCATTTCCATAAAATTTAGCATTGCAATAAATCAACAGAAATCCTGGTTCATTATTGGAAAAGCTCAAATATCAAATGGTTGGCGTTGCTAGTATACGTTTGTGCAAGTATGCATGCGTGAGCCAAAGGGGTGTACCTCTCAAAGCAGACAACACCTACATCATGCCCCAGAGTAGCGATCTTTTACTTAAAAAGAGCCCCAGACCAGTGATTTCAACTTACATCCATGGACTCTCCTTGTTTTCTGCTGGCCCCAGAGGAAGTCCCAAGTAGAATCTGCGGAAAAGGAAGAATGTTGAGATATCTGAACATCTGGTGATTAAAAAATGATTACTTGTGGCATAAGAATTTGTCTAATAAAATATTTTTTGTCTAACACTTATCATGCAAGGAGGATCCTCATTGAAAAATACATATAGAATAATGTATATTATACTAAACTGGGTTCTCCGCTATGGTAATAGTCTAGTAATGATCGTAGAGTCATGAAAGTCAGATATAAATAGACATGCATTAGGATTTACTGTAATGCCAATAATTACAGTCATTCTATATAGTAAATAGTGTAGGATATTGATCCTCAAGAGTGATTTGTTAAGCTTATGGTGCATTATAATAAGTGAAGGAATATTATCCTACTCTACATGGCTAACATTTTGCAAGGTAAATCGGTTTTCTCAAAGACGAGAAATCTATTTCTGTCAGCTATTTGCAAATCATTCTTACACACACACATACACATATACATATACACACACACACACATATATATATATATATATATATCTTTGTCTTATGTATATGTCTTTGAACCAATCAGATGCATGGGAATCCTTATTTGATATGATTTGAGAAATGCTTACAAATGAAAAGCCCCCTCTGAGAGGCTAATGGGTATTAAGTGCTTTAAGTAATGACGTGTAGATAAACTTCATTACCTAACCTTGGTCGCTGGACATAAAAAAAAAAAAAATAGCCAACTTTATAAGCTAAAAGTCAAGTTTCAGATAATAATATGTAGTAATACGTCTTATCATATCGTTTAATTATACCCCCAGTTTTGAGGGTTCCAGGTATACTAATCCACGCGTACATACTTTAATAATGTGACCATCTTTCCACTCATGCAATTTCCTGCTTCACATTAACATGGTATTCAGTAGAGTGATAATTAGTTCTATACAATTTTGGAATAGAGACAATGCAATTGCTATCTTTGTCTTGCTCTGTTAATCCATGAATATTTAAGATATTACTGCACCAAAGACATTCTTTGAAGTGTGCCAAAACACATAGCACATAGGTCTAAAACACTAAGGAAAATAGCGACCCTTGATCAAACACAAGACCAGTAGTGCTGCATCAGATGTTTTCCAAATCAGTGCCAGGTAATACTTCCTCGTTTAGATAAGGCATAGAAACTACATTATCTTTGGAACAATATAAATTCCAACATGTGTCTATTAAGGCTCAGGCATTATCTGTGTATGCAGACTCGAGCAAAGGAACATGTAATGTTGCCAGGCTATTTGCTGCTAGCAGTGGATAGATGAACAGGTTTTATTTAGTGGTATAATCTATGAAGTGTGAAATTACAAAGCGATCAGGATCCGCTGATCAGGACACTGCTAACTCTATGAACCCAACGTTTTTAGAAGGGATACTAATGCATTAATGGGGTCAGTAATTATTCCCTACCTGACCTGGAGATCATCCACTGACAGTTTAATTTATTCTGAAATACTTTTATTGCACCCAGACAGAAGCCAGTAAACTAATCATGTAATTTGACAAGGCAATTATTTGCACCTGAACTCATTTAGGTTTACCACTGCAAAAGAGATACTTTGATACTTTTGATTAATTAATGTCTTAAGTTTTTTTTGTTTGTCTCTTTGTTTCTTTGTTTCTGTTCTAGGTAAGAGTGTTATAGGTTTTGCAAATGTCTGCCTGCAAGCTCTAAGACAACAACATGTGAAAACTGTCCAAAAAGGGGGGGGTATTATAACAGGATTTGCCTTGTTACAGAACTTGCCAATTATTGATATTATTGTGCAAACAGTTCATTGTTATAATATGTGCGAAATCTGAATTTTATGTAACTTAATCATTAATCTTTAATCTTTAATGTTTTCAGTCATTAAGATTCCAGCTGATAGTAAGTCTAGCTTCTGCTCACTAAAGCTTTTAGAGCATCAGATCACTCTACTGTTCCTACTGGCCCCTGACCTCCCTAATTATTGATTATATTAGTCATCCAACATGTCTGCCCCTTGGTACCTGTTTTACCACGCAGGAGAGTGAAAAACAGGTGTAGATACCAAATTCAACACGACACCTTAACCTTTATCTCCATTCTAAACTCAATTAGTAATGCTTATCGTACTGTGCCGAGGTGAATGAAGGGCACAATGGGGTGTCTGAGAGGAGACTAATGTGCTCGCATTCAAACCTGATATCTCCAACGCTGCCTTCCTTTTTCCCTCAGGTAATTCGTCAGATATAAATATCAAATAGGCTTGAGTAGAGTGGATTTGGCTTTAAGAAAATTCAAACATGTTTTCTTCGACTTTTCTGAGTTTTTGCGCGAGTATTTAGTGTTAGGGTCAGTGTTAAAATTTCTGGCTACTACCAAATCACATATTGACACCGAGAAACATAGAAGAGACCACCAAAAGTGAGTCCAAGTCAAAACCGAGGCCGATTCGCAGCCAAAATAAACCGAGTCTAATTCGAAACGTTTTTTGAGGACTGGCACCATGTTATTTACACAGCATTTTGAGAATGTATATTCTATTAAAATGTCCCCATATTGTTTTTGCACAAATTAATATTACTTTCTATACATTCTATATATAGGGGAAAAAATGCATTGATAGCTACAACAAAATAAAGTTGTAATTATTGTACTGACCTATGAATACTGATTGATTTGGGACATTGATTAGAACTTCAAAGATATAAAGATATCAACTCTGCTCTTGGAGTACGCCCCCATTCAGGGATTTTTCTGTAACTCTACATTGCTACCAACTTTAGTACTTGTTGAAAGTTATTTAATCAGTTAAATTTTTCAAAACAGAATTGCAGAAGATTTCGGAATGACATCGGGAGCTGCAAGTATGAACTATGCTGCAACACAACTAAGGGCATAGATGTCATTTTTATTTTATATCCGTTATAACGGCACTGTTTAACCAAAGTTAACTGAGACTTTAAAGCAGACAAGTTGGCACACTTGTATTCTTAAATGATGCGTACCAAAGTATTTTTTAATCTACAGATGTTCTTCAACAGCCTTTCCGTTTTATTCTGGTCTCCACCCCAGCTGTATCAATTCATTAAGAGAAAGAATATTTTATTCGCTAGTCTAGCCCTGAATAATTTCATCACATATTAAAAGAGAGATGCAAATGACAGGTAGTCACTGGAGGGCCACTGTGTAGTGAAGCATCACTAAAAGAAAGATGAACATGCTGGAAGTCTGTGAAACCAAGTGATGTTAAAAAAAAAAAATGCTCACTTTGAGATTGTTTCATCAAATCTTCTCAACCTCTGATGTGTAAAAGTGAGCATTCCTCTATATATGCTGTATGCATCAATCTCACCAGCCAAATTCTAACTGGAAACCCTCAAAAGCGTTTAATTCCATATGCATTCACCTGAAATATTAAAAGAATACACAAACCAAAAATCCACAGCAAAAATCAAACTTACAACCACAGATTTGAATTTAAAAGCAACTAATAATTGCCAATGCACCAATAGATGTAAAAAGTCCAATATGGTGCTTAGTCCACAATACATTTTCGCACATTTTAATCGCAGTGACTATTCCTTATATTGAACTCCGATTTGTCATTTGTTCTTCAGCTATTAAATACATGGTTGACAGGTATGTATGTATCTGTCTGTTTGTGTGTGTGTGTGTGTGTGTGTGTGTGTGTGTGTGTGTGTGTGTGTGTGTGTGTGTGTGTGTGTGTGTGTGTGCGCGATTTTAATACAAGAGGTGAGAGGTTCAATCTACCTCTGGTCAAAGAAATTACCACATGGACCTCTGGTAGTATATCAATATAACTTTGATAGGAAATCCCACAAGTGCCGGCTTATGAAACTGAAAAAGGTCAGGGCCATCTGACATAAAATGCTTCCAAACGAAAGAAAAGAGAAAACAACAGGGAAAACTAACATCGTCTAAAAGGTCACAGATAGCAATAATAGCTGTACTGATGTTATATGGAAGGTATTTGAAATCAGTACAACTGTATTCCTTCCATATACATGACCACATGTGAAATAACTATCAAATAAGAAGGTTACAAGTTTTGTTATATACAAGCCCTGTTTGTGTTTACAAACAAATAGAAAACAAATCAATAGTGAAAGAAAATTCTTGGAATTGCAGACAGTCACTTAAAACCAATATTTTGATAATGCATATGAAAAGGTATACAAAACATTCATAGACACCCAGGGCTCTCCTCACCCACCCTCATCTGTTCTTGTTACCCCATATAGCATGCAGTGCAATGCTTACCTAAAGAGCAGCAAAGTGGTGTAATTTAATAAGACAGAGAATGTCCAGCATACAGGTTTTGCAAGGTGCCTGTTCAGTCGGACAGAAATTCAATAGCTTTACCAGTCCTGACCTATGGTCATGAAGACTTAGATTAAATCCCCTCACTACGAAATTTCAGCACCTTCCTATTATCTGTCGGGTCTCATCAAGATATTTCTTAAGTGCCCACTGAACACTGGAGCCCTTGAACTTCGAGGGGCTGCGACCATCCTTATTACAGCATGCATGAAACACTGGCTTCAGCTCTGAATTCTCTCCCCTCTAAATTGATGCTTCTCAACCTAACCTTTAAATTTTACTCTGCTTTACACTTGACTACAAAAGGATAGCAAAATGGTTTTCAGTCTGAGACCATTTTTTAATTGTTATCATATTTTGCATTTATTGCAAATGCATTTAAGCAAATTTTTTTTTGTTTTAAAAGATTAGGTCAACATTTAACCACTTAAAATACTGTAAATTTATGCTGCTGTCATTTCTGTGTAGTTTCTTAAAACTCAAAAGAAAATATACAGTGGATTCATCTGAGAATTTACAGACAATTGACATGACTCAGCAACTTAGATGATTTTTTTCTTATTAAAATGCTTAATGAAGGTACATTAATGGAGTTATTCTGAATAATTTTTAAAAATCTGTTCAAAAACACCTATGTTTTCTAGACAAGATAGATTACGTGATCACAGATTAAACATCTGACTGATTCTGAATGAACTGCCTTTCAAAGACTGATTTGTGCAAATGATTATGCTCTTTTTAGAAATAATTATACACTGAACGGCTCTGCACTGTTATTTGTCTTATCCACAGTTCTCCATCACTCCCTTGGACAAGGACAAAGACCCAATCAATGCAGACTCTGAGCTCAATTGTTATTCCTTTTTTTTTAAAGTCTGATATAATGCATTCAACAAAATGTTTAGTAAGAGGTTTCCAAACACTGCTGGGCTAAATGAATATCGGTGCTTGTGTTGAACAGATTACACATTTGGCAAGTGAATTCAAAGCTTTTGCAATGCAAATGTGAGCTGTTGCTGTTTTACAAGGACTCATTTATTTTTATATGAACTAAGCTTCTTATGGGTTTATAAAATGGAACTGAATATACATTTACTGTCAATGTCCTGTTCTGTTATACTGAACTGGGTACTGACAGTTTGACAGATAGGGGCTTTAATGAGAACAGCTGTCATTGTCAACAACTATGAAAAATGCGACCACTTCCCCTTTAGCTGGTGGCGCTACCTGAAACGTTCTGTCGGATCAATGCCTAACAGGTTTCAGGCATTTTATCCTCGGGGTAGACTTAGTGGGGTTTTCAAAACTGAATTTATGCAAGGGAATAGGCTGTTATTTAGCTTTTGAGCTTAGTAAATCATGCAAATACAGTGTTTAACACAAATTTTAAATGGTAAATTTAAAGAAAAATGACACAGAAATGTACTTGGCTAGGCTTAGCCTTGTTAGTATTATGTACACATCATTCCAACGTTATCTAAAAACATTTGAATCTTTTAGTCAGCAATTATTCAATGCATTACACCAATATTTGCAAAAATATCAAGAACAAAATCAACCCAATCAATACTAGTATATAATAATTATGATAATGCTTCAAGATAATTTCATTTTGTATATAGACAACTTCTAATTATAAGTTAGAAGTAAACTACAAAGAGACTTAACAAAAGGTATATGTCAATTCCTCATTAAAACTCACAATCCAAAAACCTCAGATTAGGAATGATAAGAGCCATTTTACATATGGCTTTACATCGACTTAATTCTTAAAATAATTAAATAAAAATACCCTGATATTTCAAATAAATCTGTACCTCAAGAAAGCTGAGATGAAGTCTCTCAGGGAGTGGGTTTTTTTTCCTTCTTTTTTTTTTCTTTTTACACTGGACAGGATTGCAAGCAGCATGATTGAAAGGCAGAGTTATCCTCCGAGAGGAAAAAAACCTCTACCTAAGCTGGCAAGGGCTCTCCGAGCTGTTATATAATTTTGTTAATTAGTCTACGGCAGACTCCAGCAATGTATGGGGACAAACAACCAGCCCAGATGTTTTAATGTCAAAGCTGTGCCAACAGATGGAACATACCTTTGAAGAACATACCTTTGAGAAAGTTTGCCGGTCTATCTTGGCCAGATTACTGACAACTTCAGTCTGACATTAAATTTCCTTTGACGTCACTTTGTGTAACTCAGGTTCTGAATTGCATTCATCTTGGACTTTAAACAGCAAATTTGAGGGTTCCTTTATTATTACTTTCCAAAGGTTTCGAGTTTGGTGGTCACTTGAGAAATGGAGAGGGAAAGTAAAACCATATAAGACAACCCTAACTACCTTGTGCTTGCATTACAACAAAAAGTAAAAAAATAAGTAAACACGAGTCCAAAAAAAGCTCTATTAAATATTTCCATGTATGTCAAGTCAGAATTTGTTCTTTCAGATAGGGAATCTGCAGGAATCTGGTGTAAACACTCCTTTAAAGACAAAACAGAAAGAATTTTTTGTAAGCTTACTACTTTTGTGTTAGCTTTATTCTGTGCTCATTAGCTGTGAACTTGTTTTGGGAAGAATGAGATGGTATGGAAGGACTTAAGACATACTAACAAAAAAATATTTATTTATTTTATTATTTATCTTATGTTTGTATTTTTTTGTTATTATTACTATTATTATTACTACACACGTCTAAATTTAGACTTTATTTAAAACAATGGCTGAGTTATACATAAGGAATATAAATAAAGACTTTTGTCAGTGTAGATACTGCAATTTCTTGTAAAAGTAAATAACCCTGGAGGATGAAGTCTCCGCTGATATCTGTACCTTTGCATATAATGGAAACAAGTTTAACTGACAGAAAAAAAAAATTGATAAAATAACACTTTTCAATGTCATATTAAAAATGGTGTAGAAATCCAGTCATCGATTTCCTGGGCAGCGCTCAGCTCAAATAATACTGGGATGAGGTCAGAACTGGCCTGGAGCCCAAGCTAGGGGTCAGACACCTTTCACTCCCACACACATACAGAGTGGCAAAAAGCCTCATGAGAGCACCCTGTGTATTCTTAATGACCTCCTTTTCCAGCTCTGCAAAATTATTTCTTGAATTAAATGTGCAGCATGCCATGCTTTATTATTCATTGAATACATTATGACCCAAAGACCTGAATTAAACTGCTGGTTTAACAGGAACAGCAACATTGATTAATAGTGCAATGTAGGCTGTTAATAAAGTGCTTTATAGACTTTTAGTTGGTAGACCAGAAGGTGCAAGCTCAAGAGTCAATAATACAGCTAAAAGGATTTTCTGTAATTCTAAAAGCGTATAACAAATGACAGTAAAATACTTCATTTTAAAAAGGTAAACTGATAGACCATAATTCACCTACTGAATTTTATGTGGAAGGTGCAGCTTGTGCTATATACATAATGCTTTTATAAATCCATATTGCCTCTTTAGGGCAGACACCATAACATCCGTAACATTAAAGCTTATACATCGAAATATATAAAGGCAATAGTACAATAATACTTAAACAGCTCTAAAAATGACAAATGCGTAATTTCATTCATTAAAATGAACTATGAGCTTATTTTATTTATTCTTTTAACAAAGATTGTCTCTTTCCCAGTATAATTCCAGAGTAACAGCCTTAAAAAGATTTAAGGAACACATTTCCATTAAATAAAATATGCCAGAGAACACCGAGCTCTAAATGCAACATTCTGGATGGTATTAAAAAAAGATTTAAGAATGTGTCGCTTATTTGTGAGATAATATTTCTCTGTTGAAGAACCAGAAAAATATAAACATAATCACACAATAATATCTTGATTTGGTTGCTGACTCTTTAACCATACTTTCTTGATATTCTTAACATATATTAAAACTCTATATAAAAGGTTCTATTTAATATCTACTATAAAAATATATATGTTTGATGATTCAAAATGACAAACTTTGAAGGCTAACAAAGACATAGAAGAGAAAGAGTGGAGGCTGGTGGGTTTGCAAAAAACCTGCTCCCCAGATGCAAGGTTCCCCGCCTTCTCTCCCGCCACAATATGCCCTGATACAAGGTTCCAAGCCCGCTCTTCTCCCATAGTATACCCCCGTTCAAGGCTTTTTTGCCTGATCCTTGCCTACTGTCAAAGTGTCCGCTGACTTAATTTTATGTCCTTGTCGCTGGTCTCCTTTCTACTCAAGCCCGAATTCTAAAGACGAAGGTTTCTTTTTCACAAAGACCTCTGCATGTTGCAGTCTTTTTAAGCATGTCTTTCAGAAGGAGAAAAATAACCGGATTTTATCCTTCTTTCCTCCCCTTTTCTCTTCGAGCTCTCAATTCCATTTTGATGACTAAACCCTTGATTTCTGTATCTGGTCTTTCCTTTTTACCCTATAGATTACATTTCTCATGGGAAATTAGGGCCTGAGACAATTTCACGCTACACAATACTTTTTTAGGAACGCGAGTAGTGAATTAGTCAGGGACTACCTGGATTATGCATTTAACCTATCCACGGACTGTCAGCACATTCGCTCCTGTCCATTCATCAAGAACACTGTGAAGTATGACTCATCTTCTCATAATGTATTCCTCCTCTATGCAGTCCAGTGTCTATCCTTTTGGCACTATTAGGGCACTGCGAGGAGCTAAGTGTATCAAATCTGCTGTTACAAAGTGGAAAACATTCTCTCAAGTTGATGTATTTACAGATTTAGAATTTGTTCTTTTTTATCTTTTATTTGCATTTTATTTATTTATATATATATATATATAAATATCACATCATATCTTTAGGATAATTAATTTCTGCTGCTTTTAATTTTTATGGGGAAACTTTTAGGACGACAAAATTGTGACTGTGCCTGCATCATTTTAATTATTTTATTTCAGGCCAGAGGCATTTTGCTATGTTCCATTCCAATAAAATGGCCAGTAGAGCCAGTAAGATATTTTCTAGACAATACATGGATAAAATACGTGAGTCATTTACTTGTTGTTATATAATATCAAATAATACACAAGTAAGCATACCAATATTGTGACCAAAAAGGATTCTGATTCAGATTTTTGTTCTTTGTTTTCTTAAAATCAATATAAAGCAAGGAAGTTGGAAGAACAGCCCTGGAGCATTCAGTAAGCCAGCTACATCTAGGCTCAATATAAGACTGCAGTCCAGTCCGATTAGCTTATTTACTTTTTTTTTTAAAAGGTTATGACCAATCTTGAGAAAGCTATCACTTGCACTATGATTAATTAACATTTTTAGAATGTAAGATAGAAAGATCCATGATGTGGGAAAATCTTGGGGTGGGGTGAAAATCTTTCAAGAATAACTTTTAATCATAAAAAGTATGTCCTGAGCAGGAATTAAAAGCAAGGCTTACAATAGCAAACAATAGCTTAGAAACAGAGTGGTGATGCTTAACAACCTAATTTAAGATAGGATCTTAAGCAATTAGTACTACTTGAATTGTATACAGGGATAGGGGAGCTGCAGTCCTCCAGGTTTAAGAGCTTTGCTTGTTTAAGAGCTACCTCTCAATTAGTTATGAATTTAAACCAGAAACACCAGATTGGGCGATCCCTATTTTCTTGGGCTTCTTGGCAGTAGAGGTTTAAAAAAGATTTGCTTCAAAAGGAATTACAAAACTTCAGAGAGATTCCTGATCATGGTTACGGACAAATAATCAAAAGGCGAGGCTACTGATTATCAAATCTAAGCAGATTTATGAGAGGCTACCATTAAACACAGCACGGCAGCTCGTATGGTCTTTACAACACACTAACATTAATTGTCCTAAATTGGAACAGCAAACTATTCTGTACAGATTTTCTGTTTAATACTGCCCTATTGGCACTCTCCCTTCCCTTTCATTACCACACCATGTCAGATCTTTTCACTTTCTTTTCCTCATGTAGACCCTCACCTAGGCTCTCTCTTTCTTCTTTATTGTATCAACACCACATAAGAGGAAAAGCACACAGGTTGTATTAGGCCTGCTAGACTCTATAAGAAAGACCTAAACTTAATTTGTCTTTATTGCAACAGGCGAGCTCAAGGTCACTTGGACTGTGTAGGGAGGGTGGCAACAATCACCCAGAATGCTTTAAAGTAGGTGACCACAGCTGCTATAGAAAAATATAAATGTTTAGAACTGCCGATGTTTTTCATATTCATTTTTATAGCCTTTTACGTATGTCAGCATCATCTGGGTTGATGAAACAAAGCAACAACGCCCACAGGCTGGTCAGGGAACGCACACTGCCTGGGGCCCTGCCACATGCATGTACAGATGTACAGGCTGCCTGCGGGGCCACATCTCACCACCTGCGTGTGGTTTGTGTAGTGAGCTCACGTTCTGGAGCTCGCAATTAAAAACTTTAAAAGAGAGATGACAGAGCTGTTAGAGTTTTTGTGCTTTGCGCTCAACTGAAAGATTCCATTTCACAACAAACGCTGTGAAGGTCAGGTTTAAACCGCCGAGTGTATTACAGGCTAAGCACGTCTAACGGGGATTCAACCTAGCGCTGAGAAAAGCGAAGCCTCTTAAACCGCTGAACCATTTACTTCATAAAAGATTTCACACAACCAAAGCACTTTGTGCGCCATAATGACATCAATTTGTAGAGCTGCATCAATAAATATAATCAGTTTCACACCGGCTTCTACATCCTTGTGGAAGGCATTTTAAAATTATGATCTGGAGCCTAATGTACACGAAAAAACTTGTAAAGCATGCTTTATAGTGACATTGTTTACCTAATTGTTCCATTATCTCATTATATATCCGTCACACATCTGATTGTACAGCAAAACTACCGGGCTACCGGTAATGTAAAATCCAAACTGCTCCAGCAAATATCATGCCAATCAATTGGCTAAATTGATATGTATGTTAGTAGCAACTCTTAAGATGCCCTGGATAAGACGGTAAACTAAAATAATGTTATTGTTGAAAGCGACGGAAAAGAGAGAGTTTCAGCAACTATATGTGTAGCAGAGTTACAAAATGTCTGGAGTCAAATGCAATGGTACGATCGGTTCTTTGAGCAAGTGACTTTGATCTTTAGTTCAACAAGCTAACTGTTTCTCTTGTCAGAGGTTGTGTCTCGCGTGCAGTGGAGACCCGGGTTTGATTCACAGTCAGGGGTTCTGTGAACCAAAATGATAGTTACATCAATCTTGACTTTTGAAGTCAGATTAATTCAAATATATGTATTTAAATAATGCCATTAAATACTCCTATCATCTCAATTTTTCAAGGCTAGAAGGATGATTAATGTGCATTTCCCATCAGTGTCTCCTTAAATCTTTGTATCATAGAGAGGAAATGACAAAACCCATAATTGATCCCAGTCTATGAATAATGTGATAGTGAGCATATATTTCAGCAAGAAGGCACCACAACTGTAACAACAAATCAATAAACAATGCATCAAATATATAATTTAATTTACATTTACACTAAAAACGAATGTGTCTTCAAGAATACAGATTTAAAATGAGTAATGCCAAATGTTTTGAGTTGCCCGTGATAACCTATGTTGGCCGAGAATTGAAAAGCACAAAAACTGAGGGCAGAAAAAAAAAACCCAAAGCAAGCAGAGCATAATTCCATGTGCAAAATTAAAAGTGACGCACCCAAATCAAAGGAAACGTATCTCAGTTTGCCCACCTACACCTCTACATTGTAAACTGTCCATCATTCAAGCACATCCTGTTTCACAGAGACAGCTGCCATTGACTCTTGCCTAAATGATTGTAATATACGGTAAAAACATGCCACAAGTGGGAAACATCTCCATTTTATTATGGTGGATTTGTTATGTCCTTTGATTTTTGTGTGCGTACCTTTATTTTCTTACTGTCCTGTTAGTGTCCTGTTTTGTGTGTTTTTTTTTTGGGGGGGGGGGCGGTTTGTGCCCTCAACCTAATTGTGTTTTTCACTTCTCGGCCACCGTAATAACGAGTGGTCAACACACCCTGCCCCGCAGATCTCACTGCCATGCTTTGGGGGCACTTATCTTTGTCCATACTTTGCAGTTCACTGCTCGACTCTATCCAGCAAGGCTTGTACTCTGTCAGAGAGGAGATAAAGGTGCTAAGACCTCTTTTTTTTCCCATGACCCAGCACGTACAGGTAAAGAATCCTCTCTCTGTTTGATTGTTATTTCCAACGACACATTTTCTCTTTAGATTTGGCTGTAGAGTTGGGCCTGAGAGACTTTCTCAGCATGATACAAATTGAATTTATCATTTGTAGGCTACACACACCAATATCCTCTGGGAAGATCTTATCGGGAACTAATCCTTGGCTTCCTTGTGGCCAGGTTTCTTTGTTTCTCAGGTGGCTTTTCTCACACTGGCATTAGACTGGTGATTCGAATGAGTACTATTCTCCAGGCAATTATCAGCGGTTTGCTAATAAAGGCATTTTGAAAATGTAATAAACATGGAATTCAATTGAAACTGTTAAACCTCATAAAGTTAACTTCAGAGCATGTAATATCTTTTAATAAATGTTAAAATATATCTTAAATGTATTTTATTGTACGTGACTGTTGTGGAAGGAAGTATGTATTTAAGTATCCAAATTATTTAAGCTTTTACAAGCTTTATAACAATTCACTATTAGTTCCCATGTTTATTTGGTCAGGAATGTTTATTTAAATATTTAGCCTAAATAATTAAAATGCAAGCTTAGAAAACAAAATTACATTCAATGTATATCTTGTCTTAATATACCCCTTTTATTATTATTATTATTATTATTTATTATTATTATTCATTTAATCAAGTGAAACAATTTGTCTAGCACTACATTCCTGATCAGGAATTATCATGGGTAATTTAAAATTAATCATTAAGACCCCCCTTCTGTCAAATTTAACACCTTGCTCTAAATGTGATACACCCTGCAAATAAGCCTCACCTCTCACAAATGGTTTGCATTAAGGGCCATGAGTTTTACAAGGTACTCTGACATGTTGTTGGAACAGGCCAGCACAAAATCTCTCTATTACCACTTTGTTCAGAAATGACATCACTGAATAATATGTGACTAATTAAAATAAGTGAAAATAATTAAAACCAATGATTAAATACATGTGCATGTAGGTATATGACAAATAGAGCACTTAGCTGAAAATGTTTTTTTATTGCCGTAGTCAACACGAATATCTTTAACTAGAAGTATATATTATCACAACTGGTCTCAGGGTACTTGGAATACATGATCTCAGAAACGTACAATACTTGCGTTGGTTTACTTACAACGTGGCTCTCAAAGTATCTGTGCACTGAAAATCATAGAATTAAAAGTTCATATTCTAGCAAATCATACCTAAAAATGTTCTTGACTCACCCCTCTCTTGTATTTGTAGGTGCAGCATTACTTTGACCAACATCGGAAATATATCAGCAAACTTAGAGACGAATGGTTTAAAAATGCATTGAACCTGCCTAATACTTAATTGAAATAAAACATCTCTGATTTCTTAATGACACCGGGAATGACAATGAAACTTGGTACATAAACTGTGTCTTTCCTTTTACGTATTGCTGCCATCTGGATAATGTCTGTTTAATGTGTTATTTCTGGCTGCAAGCCATCTTACAATTCTGTACATCGCATTTTGGATGAATGAAGGAATATACTAATTGGTAAAATCAGGCTATTCAGTCTCCTCTGTGAGTTATTTTTTTAGTAAACATTTAAAAGAATATTCTTTCAGAAATTATCAGCAGAGAAAGTGTTTTTTTGCGTTCATTTAGGAGAGACAACATTTTTTTAATTTTAGGTCTGAGTTTTAGGTGTGAGCATTTCCAAATTCTATCTAGATGCAGAGATTTTCATATAGTTTTTGCAAAAGAGAAATCTAATGCCCCTAAAGAGCTTTTTTTCATCAGTGCATATTCGTTTGAATAGCTAGCTATGTTAAAAAAATATCATAATGTGACACTGACTGCTTAGCTCCAGCCCGCTGGTCTACACGTAGATCGTTCAATCGATCAAACAGTGCCACATCATTCTAAAGGTGCCTTATTCTGTGGAAATATGCATGAGGAAGATAATTCTGCATAACGA
>JAOYSI010049784.1:32564-61242 GCA_025775065.1 Hiodon alosoides | reverse complement strand
ATCTGTGTGTGTGTTTTTTCCACGTTGCTGCTCTTGTCTTTGTTGTGAGCGCAGCATTTCTCCTCTGGGAATGTGGGTAATGTCGTCATGACCGGTCCAGACAATTGGGCTTTGCTCGCTGTATCCGTGTTTCTCTCCTCACCTACGAACGTTGACTGTTTGTCAGATAATCTTGTGCGCTGGCCTGAGACTGCGTTTGGCAGCGTTAGTGCCGTGAGCCTAACAAGGGTGCCAGAGGGGTGAGGGGAAGTGTTTGGAGTTTAGATGTTTTCACTCTTCTGTGGATGTGCTTTATTAGGCATTTCCCTGTTTGCGTTGAGGATGGCTTTGTGCAAATCTACACTGCTCGCGCTTCTTCCCAACCGAGCCTGTTTTGCAGTATTAACGAATGCCACACCTCACTGCCGTACAGTGTAATGGGGTCTATAACAGATTTCAGTGTTCCAGGCCATATCTTGATTAGGACGTTTACCTGCACTGATCGCCTATTGCCTTAAAAAGCCCTGTATGCTGTATGTATACTGACTCTGGAACTCGGTGGTAAGCAATACTATTCCTCCTGGCATTGTTGGCGAGCGGTCACCACACAGGCTTCTGAGTCATTGTAAATAATGGACAGCTTTCTGGGGTGCCTCCGACCCAGATGGTCGGCTGTTACGACCTGCTCGGTTTGTTTATATTTGTTGGACAGTGCTGGACTCAAACTGCAGCTTTTTCTTACTCCGAATAATTGAGTGAAGACTGACAGTGTGGAACAAGATGTTAGTTCGTTTTTCGTCTGATGAGATTAATGAAATGTCGGAAGCAGGGTCCTGCCATTTCCCCGTACACGTTGGTAGAGGGGCTGCTGCCTAAACGGTGCCTCTGGTCTCCTACCTGGGTGCTTGTCAGGTCCACAGTACCATTTAGGGGGCTGTACCTCTCCTGGAATTGGTGTTAAACCTGCTGTACAGGCTGCATGGTCTGTTGAATGGTGACTTTAAGGCAGAGGGCGGTCCACGCTGAGGGCGGTCCACGCTGAGGGCGGTCCACGCTGAGGGCGGTCCACGCTGAGGGCGGTCCACGCTGAGGGCGGCCCACGCTGAGGGCTAGGTATTAAGGTGTGCCCTCTCTGGCCCGGCAGCTGTAACAGCAGCGTTGAAACGACACGGATGACAAAGACGAAGCAACAAGCGGATGGCTCTTTCACACACGCTACATCTTCTTCCTTATGAACAATAATAAAATGCAGCGGTACGAAGAAGCTACAGCATTATAAAACTGTTGCTGCTGTCGCGGTTCATTTATTTTCTGTGATTTCCTTTTTTTATGGTTTATATCACGCTGTGCCTGCTTTTAACTCCAATTTTTGGTCCATTTCCTGCTGTGTTGTATTTCTGCGCTATAATTTGCAGGGAAATTAAAAAACTTTCTAATGATTTTCACTGTGAACTTTCTTGGCTTGCTGTAATGGCTTGTTGACGACGTCTATGTTGTGCATTGCTCCTGCACTCCCTGGCTCCTGGACTGATTCCTATTTATGCAGCTGCTAATTTCCCTCATGGCTGTGTCAATGGCTGTTTAATTAGGTGTTATCTTAATAAAGTGCTGTGCAGGTGGATTTGTCTTTAAATGGCCTGTGAATGCCTAGGCAATGGAAAAAAACTGTCTCGGCCTTTATTTCTCTGTATATTTTAAAAGCTAAGTGGCTTTTCATGGTAAACCTCACCCGTCGTGTTTGTTGATGGCTGAGTTTCAGCTGATTATTTTACATGGAGGAGTTGCGATGGTGTAGTTTTGTTTATGAAGACGGTCCTGCTTGCCTAGTTTAATAGCAGTGGGTTCCTCCGGGAATGTTGGGTATCATCAGTGTGGTCTCCTCCGTCTGTCACTCTAATGGGGAGGGCGTAGTGTTCTATCCCGACGCTATCAAAGTCTTTTTCTATCCGTGAGCTAGTTTCTTACCCTCAGTCTCTGCAGTGGAACATTCAATACAGTGGGGAAATGTATGAAAACAACCTATACTGTCTAACATTCAGAAACGCCCAAAACCACATGCTTTTCATTTCGTTGAGGAAATTATAAAGGGGCTACATCTAAAGGCTCAGGTTAACTGGGGTTAGTAGGGTGATTTTGCTTATTTTAAAATGGTTTTGTCATATATGACTTTGATGTTGGTCTGACTGCTTGATAATGATCCGCTCAGAGTAGGCATGGGTTTGGTTAGTAAATAATTCATACCTAACTAAGAAGTAGGCTGGGACAAAAGCCAGTTTACATATTGGACCCTGCTAGATAGTGTGTGTCTGTGTACAAACGACTACCTGCGCTGGTACGCACGCACGCACACACACACGCACAAACGACTGCCTGTGCTGGTACACGCACACTAACCACTACCTGTGCTGGTATAAGCGCACATGCACAAACGACTACCTGCGCTGGTACGCACGCACACGCACGCACAAACGACTGCCTGCGCTGGTACACACACACTAACCATTACCTGTGCTGGTATAAGCGCGCGCGCGCGCACACACACGCAAACGACTGCCTGTGCCGGTACACACACACACAACACTCTAGTTGAAGGGGCCTTCTGCCTCTCCTTTTTTTTTTTTTTTTGTTTTGTTCTCTTAAATATGTTTGAATTGGTGTGATTTCAAGATTAGGTTTCTGGGTTTTTTTCTCTCTCTGTAGGTTTGAGTGGCCACCCCACGGACATCGACAAAAGAAAAGCAGCGTTTGGACAGAACTTGATACCTCCCAAAAAGCCAAAAACGTTCCTTCAGTTAGTGTGGGAAGCCCTGCAGGACGTCACTCTTATCATTCTGGAGGTGGCAGCTGTCGTTTCTTTGGGTCTCTCCTTTTACAGACCTCCGGATGCCGAGAGAGAACGTGAGGCCCCTTTCTCTCCCTCAGTTTGTGAGCCGATAGTGGCTTTAATTAATAGGAGCCTTGTGTGTAAGGTTTTGATGAATGGTCTGCATGTTTATATTCACTCTAACAGTTGAGTCATGGCGGATCAATTGCTCATTTCAAATGGCACGATTAGTTTTGGTCCAAGTAGATCCTAGTAACTATCCCAGCAAACTGTTAATGCGAATGTTATGAAACCTACAAATTAACTGGTGTCGACTGTGTCTGGCGTGTGACGACGGGGATGGTTCCGTGTCTGTGTGTGACCGAGCTGATAATGGGGCAGGTGTAGAAGACTGTGTGTGACAGACATTTGTTGCTGTTGACTTATTTTTGTGATGGAGGAGGTGGGTTTAGTGGTGCTCACTGTCTGCGTGCGACGGAGGCGGTGTTGTGCTAACTGCACGCGACGGAGGCGGCGGTGTACTAACTGCGCGCGACGGAGGCGGTATTGACAGTCGTTCCTGTCTGGTACAGACTGTGGAAAGGCAGCTGGGGGTGCGGAGGACGAGGGAGAATCAGAGGCGGGCTGGATCGAGGGCGCGGCCATCCTCCTGTCCGTGGTCTGCGTGGTTCTTGTGACCGCGTTCAACGACTGGAGCAAAGAGAAACAGTTCCGGGGTCTGCAGAGCCGGATCGAACAGGAGCAGAAATTCACCGTTGTTCGAGCAGGCCAAGTCATCCAGATCCCAGTGGCCGAGATAGTGGTCGGGGACGTCGCCCAAATTAAATACGGTAAAACACCCGGTCCTACTGCTCAGCACGGTAGTTTTTCTTTTTTCCTACTTCAGTTTAAATATTTATTTAAATGTTGCAGTATGCACTGGTTGAGTGTTAGTTTTATTTCAACTGTAGTTTTAAGGTGGTATATTTGGAATAAGCCGTGACAAAACCTAATCGCCGCAGCAAGAAAACGTCCGTCTGCTTCTCAGGTGACCTCCTGCCGGCTGACGGCGTGCTGATCCAAGGCAATGACCTGAAGATCGACGAGAGCTCCCTCACGGGGGAGTCCGACCACGTCAAGAAGACGCTGGATAAAGACCCCATGCTGCTATCAGGTGTTGCCATTTGTACATTCTTACATTAAAAAAATAAAAAAATAAAAAAAAGTTTTGCGTGATTAGATCCAGTCTCTTTGTTCCTCTGTTAGCTCTGTTTTTACATCTCAGCACCTGGCATCACTGCACTACTCTAGTGACAGGCCCCTGCCCCAGTTACCCAGTTATTGGAGACAGTCTGACCCTTTGATATAGTGCCTTGGCTTTGGCAGGCCCTTGTGCACAGGTATGTGATTGAAACACTGGCGAAGGAGCCCATCTGGCACCTTTTAAATGGGTCAGACCTGTGAGCTCACGGGAGTCAGTGTTCACCAGGAGCTGCCAGGCCCCGCGTAACAAAGCCCAAGCAACAAAGCATGGAAATGTAAAAGCTGAACTAGGGTGAAGTGCAGCCATTTCTGAACCTTATAACCGCGAAGGGATCTGCTGCCCTGATGCATGCGCGTGTGTTAACGCTCTGTGGGCCCATGCGCTCTGACCCTGCGGTTCTCTCCAGGCACCCATGTGATGGAGGGCTCCGGGAAGATGGTGGTTACTGCTGTCGGGGTCAACTCTCAAACCGGGATCATCTTCACTTTGCTTGGGGCCGGAGAAGAGGAGGAAGACGAGGATGAGAAGGAGGAGAAAAAGAAAGAGAAGGAGAAAAAAAAGGACAAGAAAAGTAAGTCTGAGCGGGAACTCGGACGTAGGAGGCACTTTAATTAAGGAGGACGGTTGTTTGAGGGCAGACGGCTGTGGCTGGATGACAGTTGCCCTCGGTTACGCTCAGAAACGCGGTGGTTCCAGCGCAGCTCACAGAATGTCAGAGCTGATTAGTCATGTGTTTTGGCGAGGGCTGCAGCCCCTTGCGTAATGGCTACCTACGGATGAGTTACTGACTCGAGCTATTTTGACGTCTCACCCCCATAGACGCAAAGCAGGATGGAGCTGCTGAAAACCGCAAGAAAGGTGAGTTGCGAAATGCGTTACACCTTGCGTCACCTTATGTCGCAATACACCGTCTGTCAGTCGGCGTATCATTTCAGGTTTTGTTGCTAGATCAGAACATTCTGGTTTGATCAGTCCATCAAGTGCTTAGAGGGTCCAGGTTCGGCCTTTCCGTCAGGGCTGAGGGCTTGGCCTGTACCGCAGCAAGCACGTCTCCAGACTACCGGCCTGTGTCTATGTGCTGGCTGCAAATCATGTGCAGACTGTGCAGGGTCACGTAGCGGCAGAGTTGCACGCACAACCCCTGACAAGGTATGGACCACAGGTGCCGAAACCCTGCCTACTACTAATCAAAATCCGATTTGAGAATTTTACGGTCGCTCTGCAGTACGGTTTTATTAGGATACCCTTCAGAAAAGGGTGCAGAGAAGATTTTTAATGGGTCAGGCAGTATTAATTTATTAAAGGGTAGCCCTTTCAACACCAAAAGTCATATTAATCTAAATGCAGACCTCCCGCGTGTCTGTCAACGTTGCTGCTCTCTGCACGGAGCAAAAGGAACCTTTTGTATAGAACCCTCCCCAGGGATAAGCAGTATTCTCCTTTAAAATGGGGTGTCATGCTGTGCCAATCCAGAACAGGAAACTGCAGACTAACAAGCTCCTTCCATACCCTACTGTCCATGGCTCCATAGCTGCCTCTGAGACACGATGGAAGGGGCTTAAGGCCAGGAGGACGTCCTGAGGGCACGCGTTCCCCTGGTCACTGAGGGAGTTAAAGGGCATTGCTGAGAGATAGCGTGGAGATTGGAATTTATTGCCTCGGTCCCGAGTACCAGAATTCCCGCACGTCTGTCTTTGTCAGATTGGAGAAGAGTATTCGGTGGAACGGTGTTCTTTATGTAGCTGATAAACGTGTGGTTCGGCTTTGCCGCCGTTTATGCGTGCGTGTCTGTCGGACCTCCGTCAGCTAAAGCTCAGGATGGTGCAGCCGTGGAGATGCAGCCCCTCAACAGCGAGGAGGTGGCGGACGGAGAGAAGAGGAAGGCCAACTTGTCGAAGAAAGAGAAGTCTGTTCTTCAGGGGAAGCTGACCAAGCTGGCCGTCCAGATTGGCAAAGCAGGTGAGGCCGGGAGGAGTGGGTTGTTTCCTGTGGCGGTGAAAAGGAGCTCGCTGAGGCTTCGGTCTTGGCACGTGCCGATCTGTTCATTTCCTCTTCTTCTGCCGTGCGCCCAGGCCTGGTGATGTCAGCCATCACTGTCATCATCCTGGTGGTGTTGTTTGTGGTCGACACCTTTTGGGTCCAGGGCCTCCCATGGGTCAAGGACTGCACCCCGATCTACATCCAGTTCTTCGTCAAGTTCTTCATCATCGGGGTCACCGTGCTGGTGGTGGCGGTGCCCGAAGGCCTTCCGCTGGCGGTCACCATCTCTCTGGCGTACTCTGTCAAGGTGAGGGGCATCCTGGGGATGGAGGGCTTCAAATGGGGCTGTATTCCTGGAGGAAACCTCAACCTGTTGAAGTTTTTCTGCTTCTGCAAGGAAAGCGAACTGATTTGGACACACTTGTCAAACCCTAGACCAGGGACCAACTCCATGAGATTTATTCATCCAGATAATAACTGATGACAACAAAGTAGCAGTGGCCCTCAAAGGACTGGAGTATGTCCTAAAACCGGTCCATGGTCCACAGGCTGTATGTCCTCACAGTGTCTGGGTGTTGCTGGGGGCTGTAGTTCCCCTCCTTAAAGCTGGGACAGTAGACAAGCTGCGTTGGTGTGCATGGCTGAGGACTAGCTTATTTATTTTTAATTTTTTCCTCAGAAAATGATGAAGGATAACAATTTGGTGAGACATCTGGATGCCTGTGAAACCATGGGCAACGCTACTGCCATCTGCTCTGACAAGACTGGAACTCTGACCATGAACCGAATGACCGTGGTTCAGGCGTTCATCGCTGACAAGCATTACAAAAAGCTCCCTCACCCAGAGGTCATTCCAGGGAGCGTCATTGACCTCCTCGTTCTGGGCATCGGAGTCAATTGCGCATACACTACTAAAATAATGGTAAGCGGCTAGCATTTGTGTTTAAGAGAGAATGCACTACTAAAAAAATTTGGTAAATACTTGTGTTTGAGAGAGTGATCTATGTATACACAACTGAAGTGTGTGTGAGATACTTCAAATGGTGAATTGAAATTCACTTAATGAAAATGGATGCCTGACTAGACAAAAGTGACATGGTTCGCTCTCTCAGTCTCCAGAGAAAGAGGGTGGGCTGCCTCGCCAGGTGGGGAACAAAACGGAGTGCGCTCTGCTGGGCTTTTCTCTGGACCTGAAGAGGGATTACCAAGCCATCCGGAACGAGATCCCAGAGGAGAAGCTCTACAAAGTCTACACGTTCAACTCGGTCCGGAAATCCATGAGCACCGTGCTGAGGAACAGCGACGGAAGCTTCCGGATGTTCAGCAAGGGCGCCTCTGAGATCCTGCTGAAGAAGTATGTGAGCTTGCCCCTGTGGACGTGTGTGAAAAGAATCCAGGCGTGCGTGCGTGCGTGCCTGCGTGCGTGCCTGCGTGCGTGCCTGCGTGCGTGCCTGCGTGCGTGCCTGCGTGCGTGCGCCGCCTTGTTCAAGGTGACTCAGGAAGGGCCTTTTAATATTCCCAACACCAGTAAATAACCTTCACCTGTCTGACTTGAATATAGTTTAATCTGCTCGAGGCATCTTTTTAACTGTTTTTTCTGCTCCTGAAGGAGGTGGATATAATCCGGTGTGGTGTCTTAGTTTGTTTGTTCTTTGGTCTCAGGTGCTGTCATATCCTGACGGCCAGCGGGGAGACGCGGTTGTTCCGACCGCGGGACCGGGATGACATGGTGAGGAAGGTGATCGAGCCCATGGCCTCGGAGGGCCTGCGCACCATCTGCCTGGCCTACCGGGACTTCCCGGCCTCGGAGGGGGAGCCGGACTGGGACAACGAGGCCCAGATCCTGACCGCCCTCACCTGCGTGTGCGTGGTGGGCATCGAGGACCCTGTTAGGCCCGAGGTACGAGGAGAGTGCCGGCCCTAGACTTGGGTTGATGATTGGGTTCCAAGCAATCTTCTAAAGGCTTCATAGTCGTAACGAGGAAATGCCAAATGTATCTTTACAGAAAGATGAGTTGATTCTGGGACGATAGAAAGCATCTGATTGGGTAGATCCTGTAGTGCCCGAGCTAAACGGATTGCCCCATCTGTCCCTAGGTCCCAGATGCCATCAAGATGTGCCAGCGTGCGGGGATCACCGTGCGCATGGTCACCGGGGACAACATCAACACTGCTAGGGCCATTGCCACCAAGTGCGGGATCCTGCAGCCGGGCGACGACTTCCTGTGCTTGGAAGGCAAGGAGTTCAACAGGAGGATTCGCAACGAAAAGGGAGAGGTGGGGGCCAGCTCTTCGGTGACGATAAGACGGGAAGCCTCGCTCTCGTCAGGCGGTGAACAAATGTGATCTGTCGTTGCAGATTGAACAGGAGCGCATTGATAAGATATGGCCCAAGCTCAGGGTGCTTGCGAGATCCTCCCCAACGGACAAACACACGCTAGTTAAAGGTACCGTTAGGACTTCCTTTCCTTTTAGGTGCGCGCTCCTCCTCAGACATCTGCGTTGGTAGTCAAACCGAGGAGGTGTCTTATGGGTAATTCTGTGATGGGAAAAATAAATAAATGTGTTTTTGTCACTTGTCTCAAGAGTTCAACTACCTTTTAGAAGTGTGACCATAAAGCCTGGAGCCAGACGGTGATGGGGCGAGCGAGCGTAGAAAGGTTGACCCTGGCATGTTTTGACAGGTTCCTCTCTCTGGCAGGGATAATCGACAGCACGGTACTGGAGCAGAGACAGGTGGTGGCGGTGACTGGAGACGGGACCAACGACGGCCCAGCCTTGAAGAAGGCTGATGTGGGGTTTGCCATGGTATGTCCTGCCACACCGTGCCAAGGGTGCGTCTTCTGACCGGTTGAGAACCAGCCTTAATTTTACCACAGTAAACAGGGAAATCAAACTCCGGTCCTCACAGGCCGGCGGAGAGTGCTGGATGTAGTTTAACTCAGCTGAAGAAGCCATGCGTATAACGGGAGCATTTCCAAATGAAACCAGGACAGAACAGTTTGATTGTGTACATGACAGCCATTTACAGAGCTAATTGATTACATCATATATCCAGTCAAATATTTTTTTTCTTTTTTGCTTTCAGGATTACACGGGTGTCTTTTAAGCTCTTTACTGCGATCATTACTCCAAGTTGTTTAGCTTTTTATTCCTGCAGGGAATATGGCGCGGTGTACAGTGTGTGTGCTTGTGGAAGTAGGGTCTCAGCAAAGGTCATCTCTCAGGGCATCGCAGGCACAGACGTGGCAAAGGAGGCGTCTGACATCATCCTGACCGACGACAACTTCAGCAGTATTGTCAAGGCGGTGATGTGGGGCCGTAACGTCTACGACAGTATCTCCAAGTTCCTGCAGTTCCAGCTGACCGTCAATGTGGTGGCGGTGATCGTGGCCTTCACCGGAGCCTGCATCACACAGGTGGGCGTGTTAGTCTGTCGCGCTCTGTGACATGTGGTGGACAGCGCTCCCTGCTGGTCGAATGGGAGCAAGTTTTCGGTTTTTTGTATGTTTACTTAATGCTCACATTTTTTTCATCTGACTTGGTATACCAGTGATTTATTTTATGACTTATGAGTATTGATTAGTGATTAATTTATCAAATTGTGTTCCATTAAACTTGTTTTAGTGATGTGACTACTGTAAATATACTTTCAGTTGAGTGCGAGTGCGCTGATGCCCTGTGTGTGTCTGCAGGACTCCCCCCTGAAAGCGGTGCAGATGCTGTGGGTGAACCTGATCATGGACACCTTTGCCTCTCTGGCCCTGGCCACCGAGCCGCCCACCGAGGCCCTTCTCCTGAGGAAGCCCTACGGCCGGAACAAGCCTCTCATCTCCCGCACCATGATGAAGAACATCCTGGGCCACGCCGTTTACCAGCTGACGGTCATCTTTACGCTGCTGTTTGCTGGTAGGCAGGCTGCAAGGCTTTGTCTCCACTCTGCTTTCTATACTTTGTGTCGCTCCGCACGAGCGCCTGTGTTAAACATGGAAAAACGTGTGCTAAAAATGCTAACTCTGCTAAAAGACGCTCCCACAATCGTGGCTTGCTTGTCTCGGATGGAAAAGGCAGTGGAATTGATTTCACACGCGGCTAAGTGCTCAGGCTACCAACCTGATTGTGGATTCTACACACTCTGCCCTGCTGATAAAGCTTTATCCTAAAAAACTCTGAAATCCTCCCGCTGACCCCTCCACTCTATTTCCGGCCCGGCCCACAGGTGAGAAGATTTTCGACATTGACAGCGGGCGGA
Organism: Hiodon alosoides; assembly: GCA_025775065.1. Taxonomy (NCBI): domain Eukaryota; kingdom Metazoa; phylum Chordata; class Actinopteri; order Hiodontiformes; family Hiodontidae; genus Hiodon; species Hiodon alosoides. The sequence goes on along the minus strand of JAOYSI010049784.1, from coordinate 50,964 downwards.
ACGCACCCCTGCACTCGCCCCCCTCTGAGCACTACACTATCGTCTTCAACACCTTCGTCATGATGCAGCTGTTCAACGAGATCAACGCCCGCAAGATCCACGGCGAGCGAAACGTCTTCGCCGGCATCTTCAACAACATGATCTTCTGCTCCATCGTGTTTGGGACCTTCATCATCCAGGTGCGTGTCGCGCGGGCGCGCCGGACCCCCCCCAACGGGGAGCAGCTCTGGCCTTCAGGGCTGGGAGTGAGGAGTGAGGAGTGAGCTCTTATTCCGCTCCTGGAGATTCCATTCCTGTGTTTGCGTTTCAGATCGTCATTGTTCAGTTTGGAGGCAAACCGTTCAGCTGCGTGGGACTGAGCATCGATCACTGGCTGTGGTGTGTCTTCCTGGGTTTCGGCTGTCTACTCTGGGGACAGGTGAGTCGGGACCTGCTTGTTTAAAACCGTGAGAGATGTCAAGGATTTCTGCTGCTGGATTTAGGGCCAGATGAAATTGCTTTTATTTATTCCAATTTTTTAAAAATGCATTTCTTTCTGTAAATTAGCATTTTAAAATCAATAATTCACAATGGTACCTCCTTAATAAACAAAAAATATTTTTCATGAAGAAACAGAAGTATGGCTTGCTGATTTGTCCATAACTTTTTTTTTTTTTTTCCATAACACTCAATACAGAACATAAAAGGAGCACCGGTTACGTATTACATTATTCAGAAAAGCATCATAAAATATTTGCAATTATATGAAAAATTTAAATGGAGGCATTGATATCGTTGAAAGAAGATTAACTAGAATTGTATATTTCTTATTATAATATAAATAAATCAGCCATAGCCTACAGTGTTTTCCAGTAGGAATCTTATAAGATTTCAGATGAAGGTCCCACGGTCTTACAACAGGTCGATTTTACAGCCGGTCTGTCTAAACAATCACCAGTACAACAAGTGATGTGGGTGGAACTGTGTTGAAATAAATATTTTGGGAATTCTGCGGAGCCATTTCAAAGATGACGGTCGCTTGGACATTTGCAAACTGCTTGGCTTGCTTGGTCCAAACATGTTACCATAGCCAGGAGAAGTTGAACATGTGACTTTGTTAGCAACGTTGCGTTAGAACTGAGCATGTGTCTTCATCTGGTTCCGTCTAGGAGGACGCATTTGCATGCAATGCAAGCATTTTTACTGCCACGGTAAAAGTAATTTCATTCGGAAGGCGATGTATGTGTAATTAAAATCGGAATTCCAAGTTAATTTGCGTTAATCCGGAATTCACTATAAATTTCTCAACTGGACTCATAGGGCCTCCGGTATCTCAGCCAGTTAGGTTCTGCAGAGGATATCGGATTATAAAGTGCAGCATTAATTTTGGCAAGTGATTGAAGTCCTGAAACAATGTCCTGGATAAACAGTTCAGTTAATCCCAGCTAGACTGATGATCCCAGCTGATGTTGCTGCGACCATTATTGAATTACGTGCTGCTGCCTAGCAGAGTGGACACCTGGCACACTGTGTCTGTCCTTTCTCCTTCAGTCGTCATTCTGTTAATGACCCAGCAGCTGGCTCTCTATCACAGCTCGCTTGTTGCCATGTTCTGTGTGTTTCTCTTGTACTGGGCTCTGTAAAGGGCATATTTAATCTCCATGTTCCTGCTGCATTAGTGTAAATGCATTCAGGTGCTGGTTCCTGAAGTGCTGGTTTAGACAACCTTCAGGTCCAGGGTCCTGAAGTGCTGGTTAAGACCGCCTCCCAGTTTAATTCACAGCTGTTCCCGCTTTGCAGGTCATCTCATCCGTTCCCACGAGCCGGCTGAAGTTCCTGAAGACGGCGGGGCATGGCACCCAGAAGGAGGAGATCCCTGACGAGGAGCTGGAAGACATGGACGACCTGGAGGAGATCGACCACGCAGAGCGGGAGCTGCGACGGGGCCAGATCCTGTGGTTCAGGGGGCTCAACAGAATCCAGACTCAGGTGGGCCTCCTCATGCCCTTTCCCCCAGCCCAGTGCCACCCCGGGGGCCGTCGTCTTTGACTTCAGCGGTCACCATAACTGTGTGTCTTTGGTCAGAAAATGAGCTGTAGTAAATCCTCTAACAAATTGATTTCAGGACATTAATGCAAAAATTAAACAATTTCATCACGATCTGGAGTGAGGTTTGCCCTCTGCTGCCCTCTACCCTCTCCCCTCTGCCGCCCTGCCCTCTACCCTGTACCGCCCTCCCCTCTCCTCTCTGCCCTCTGCCTCCCTCTCCTCTGCCCTCTGCCCTCTATCCTGTACCGCCCTCCCCTCTGCCCTCTGCCGCCCTCTCCTCTGCCCTCTGCCGCCCTGCCCTTTACCCTCTGCCCTCTCCTCTGCCCTCTGTCACGCTCTCTCGATTCCTTGCAGATGGACGTAGTCAATGCGTTCCAGAGTGGATGCTCCTTTCAGGGGGCTCTGAGGCGCCAGCCCTCCAGCGCCAGCCAACCACACGATGTAACGATAATTTCTAGCCCTGCACATGTAGCGTTGTCCCCCACCACAGCACCGCTGTTACCACTGTCGGGTGTGAGTGCGCTATTCCTAGTGCATGGGACTAACCTCTCCTCACCCACGTTTTCTCTGCTCATTTCAGAGCTCTCCCATTCTGCTAACAAGCCTGCTTTTGTGTCTTGCTTGTGCTAGTGGTCTGAGAAGAAGTGCGCTAACAGTGTGTGAATGGGTCTCCAGCTGCGGAGTTCTCTTGCAGTGGCGTGCGTTTTGAGTATAGGCCCATGTTTGCCGTTTGCCGTTAGGATAAAGCCGTTTTGAGGCTGAGCCGTGTTTGTATCCCAGTCCCTTGCTGTTGGGTTTCTGCCCCGTAGCCCCACACTCTGGCACGTCCTGCAGACGCTACTGTGTCCTTCGCTCCGTGGATTCTGTAAATCTGGATTCTGTTAATCTGTGGGATTTTGTTGTGAAATCCAGCCATCCGTTCTCACAACCCCAGTAGGGACCCTTGAGCTCTCTGGAGCTCTAACTGGAGCGGACATTGACCGTTGTTGTTTCAGTCTTCTGTGAGCAGGACGTTAGACAAGCGTTAAGTTGAATATTAGTGCACTGTAGAGTAAATCTAGATGGTTTCTGTCCCAGGTACCAAAACCTTTTCTTTATCTCTCGCGTTCATTTTAGGAAATGACTCATGTTCACATGCTGCGTTAAATGCTATAGTGGGTAAATAATGAGAAGACAAATTTCACGTCCAGGGTTCAGTCAAACCTGTGCTTTCTCTTGTAGGACCTGTGTTTTGTGGAGATCATCATTCTCTTGGGACAATTGATTGGCTTCATATACAGCGTTTCCTTGCAGGTTTTGAAGAGGAAGCCTGTTACCTGTGTTTGGTTTTTTTGTGTTTCTTGAACACCTTTCTTTACCTGTGAGGTCACGTCTCTGACAGTCCACTGTCACTGCTTTTCTGACAGCCTGCTGGTGTCTTGGCTGAAGAGGAGGGAACTTCTGTCTGTCTGTCTGTCTCTGTCTGTCTGTGGTGGCAAAATGACAATTCCTATCCATCGATAATTTCCGATTTTATTTCTGCTTAAACTCTGTGAAAAATGCCATGGGCTATACTCAAACGTGACGTAACAAAGGTAGTGCCAGTTTTGATAACTGTAGGCTGTAGTGATTTCAGGCTTTTTGTTTTGCGGTGTGAGATTCTGCTTGGCTTACCCAGGTAGTGTTGTCACTAAGACAACACTACGCTTGGTGAAGAAGTGATTTCCCCAAACCCTGCTAATTGTTTTACTTGTGCTATTTTTGTGGAATAAGTGAAATCAAAGGAATGTTTTGTGTTGTTGAAATACTCCAGGGAATCCTCTCCCTTTTCAGTGTACTTTTCTTGTTCCTGTCTCACCAACCCTGGTTTTGGTTTCTAAATGCACTTGCACCCATTAAACCGGGCTATGAACTCAGTCTTCTTATTTAAAATGCAAATGGTAGGGATTGAAGTGTACCACACTGGTGTGAAGTTAATTCCATCTTTATCAACCTTCTTCCGGAACCCCCCCCACAGATCCGAGTTGTGAATGCCTTCCGCAGCAACCTGTCCCCCTATGAGGGGCTGGAGAAACCAGAGTCCCGGACCTCCATCCACAATTTCATGACCCATCCAGAGTTCCGGATAGAGGATTCGGAGCCCCACATCCCCCTCATCGACGACACAGACGCAGAGGACGACGCCCCCACCAAGCGCAACTCCACGCCCGTGGCCCCACCCTCGCCCAACAGGAACAATAACGCCGTTGACAGCGACCGCCAGCTATTCCTGGAGGGCAGGTGTGCGATGCCCACATCCCCCGGGAGCCCTTTACACAGTCTGGAGACCTCCCTCTGATCAAGAACTGCGCGTTTATCTGAGGATTCCACCAGGTGGCAGCGTTGGACTGAATTTTTATACTGGAATGTCCCCTCTTGTACTCCGCTAAAACAGGAGCAAACGTAAATAAGAATAGGTTTGATTTTGATGCATTTCTTTCCTTTTTAATATCCTCCCAAATACAATGAGGGCTCAGAAGGAAAGTGACTTTTTTTTCTTTTTTTTAATTTAATAATATTTTAATGAAGTGGCATCTTTTCTTGTGGCTGAAAATCAGCTGTACTGAATGAAAATGCCTGATGGCAGACTTCCTTCTGGGAGGGGATGGATGAATCCTTTCATCTGGATGGTGTATATTTTCCTCTCCAGTCCTCGTGCAAATTATTTCACTTTTGCTCTGTTGGCTGTTAATATTTGAATTATTTATGTTTTCAAAAAAAGCAAGGCTGTTTACAAAGTTTGTAGATACTTCATTTTCTTCTCGTCGTAGGTGGAAGAGCTTCCTGTTAAATGAAGCAAATACAATGGGGACGAAATAAGAAGGGTGGCGAATGGTATATCAGACACTGCTGTACTTTTCAGGAAAAGGGGGCGTTTCCGTTGAAACGGGACCGTTTTTGCCTGTAATTTTATTTTATTTTTTTTATTTTTCTTTTCGTGTTAAGTATTTGTCATTACGTAGATCTGGATAGACTGACGATTGAGGCTCATGTATCATGCTCACGATTGAGGCTCATGTGCTCATGTGCTCATGTGACCCCTGGTGGTGTGTTTTGGGAGTACAACTGGACTCACAATGTCCATTTTGCACTTCTATAAACGTGTGCTGTCTTTGCTTTAAAGCAGTTTCACAGTTGTTTCTTTCCTGTTTCTCATGTTCTCTGTGACTGGCGGAATCCCACAGTCCCTGGAAAAACACGAGATGAACTGCGTCTCTGAGTGAGGTGGGAACATGGCACCATATGTTCTGTTTTTTTGGGTTGGGGCGGGGCAGGGAGCGGAATAGGAGGAAGTGACCTTGTGTCCCGAGGGTCAAGCCATCACCCAGCCATCCTCCAGCCCCCGGACATGTACAAAACTGATCTGCTCTCTTACTTTGGCGTAGACTACAATCAAATTTAATATTGAGTCCAAAGGGAAACCTCAGAGTTTTTGTCATTAGTTAGCACGGTGTCTCTGTCAAAAAGCCAGTGGTTTTTGCCCCATACCTCCCAGATAAGTTCAGTTCTTGATATTTCATCAATCAAAAATAGAAAAAAAATCATTGTATTTTTTCATAGTAATCAGTAAGGTTCTTGTTAGTCCTCCATTAAACTTGTAGATTTTTGACACCTGGGAACACTAAAGAATATTGGTCTGAATTTGTATCACTGCATAGATAGAACATTATTTCATAATTGCTTCCATGCAGACGACCACATTAAAAGCAGCTTTAAAGTTTTATTTGGAACTGGGTTTATGGGTGGGGATGTGGTGGGTCTTCTGGAAATATCTCTCAGGGTGGTAAATAAGTTGAAACTGAAGTACTTTTCTATGCAAGCCTTCAGTGACGATACTAACACATTTATGAAATGTTGTGAAATGGTTGGGTGATCGTTCCTTTCTTTTAAATTTTTATTTTGGCTGCAGTGTTTAGATGCAGGTGCTCAGTCCAATTATTCCCTTTACTCCTCAAAACAAAATGGTCGTCAGGTGAGGGGAAAACTGACCTTAAAACCTTACTTTGGGATTAGATTTTTTTTTAACAAGTTGAAGGCAGTTTGAGAGGAAGAAAATAAAAGTCCAATAAAAGTTTCTTCCTGTAATAGGATCTGTTTTTTTTTCTTCACATTTGGAAATAAGATTTCATGTCTTTATTAGGAGCGATGTAAATGGTTATCGTGGTTCGATTTACATTTGAAATGTGTATGGTAATGTGTATGGTTTTTAAAAATAAAATCGTGATATTTAGCCTACCCGTAGCTGCGTGGGTTTCATTTCCTGAACCCTATTGCAGTTTGGGCTGGCGGAGGACCAGTGAATCCCATCCAGTACCTCCACTACAAACCAGGGCTGTGCAAAAAGGTAGATGGCTCCAGTATGGAGAATAACAGGAACTGGGGTTGTCTATCGCGTTGAATTGGACTTGTCTCTCCCCTCCCACTACCAGCATTCACCTTCATTCTTTAAGTTCTTCTCATTAGGCAGATCCTAGGCCTTTGCCAAACCCCCCCCAGAATAAAGTGCTGCTATGAGCAAGCGTTCCACTTTCACTAAAACAAATGTTTTATTCACTTCTGTCAAGTAACGGGCTTCATTCCACTGTTCTGAACCTATGTTGTGTTCTACAAGCAGAAATGCATGTAGTCCATCTGTTACGCAGTGAGAAGCATTTGCAGTATCTGTCCAAATGGTGACTTGATTCCTTTTAATATAGCAGCCCTGCCCCATCCAGTGGTTTTCTATATGAACTGCACAACTGGGATATAAAGGGAACTCTTGGTAACACCTCGTTAAACTAAGCAACATGTTTCTGTAGGACCTGACTACGTGAGCTATGTAACTTTTGTAGGGAGTATTATACTTTGTTACTATGATACAAGTCGTGATCATTACCCTGATTAATTTCACACTACAGTTCAGTCTACAATAATTCATTAGTCTGTCAAAACACCTAATCTGCTTAATCCAAAGCAACAGTTAAGGTGTTGTGGGTGGGTACATTTTATTTTTGTCCTCCTACCCAGTCAACATGCAACTGCTCTTTAAATCATCTCCAGCAGATGTAACTCGCAACAACTGACCAAGGTCTTATCTACACCGATGTGCAAGCAATCACACAATCGTTATTAGTCGATAAAAATTAAGATTTTCTGTGAATTTGTAGAATTGGAACATAAAAGGCTGCTATATATATATATACACATACATATATACACACACACACAATTTAGTGTAACTTGTTAAATGAAACCTACGTTATGTAACGCACACACAGATATTGTTTTAAGTGTACAGGACGGCAACAGATTAAACTTACTCCATAAGCATTTTGTTCATGTTCATATTCATTTATTGTGAGATAACAAATAGAAAGTTCAGACAGAAAGCCATTAGTAAGACCCTCAATCGCAAAAGATGCCATTCAGAAAGATGGAGAGGAAAATGATCACACTAATACACAAGCCTGATGAAATCTGAGAAAAATCCTAGTGAATATGGCTGCCCTTGATTAGAAATTTAACTTTACCGACAGAGGTAAGAACACATCCCATTACTGCCACTAGGGGGCTCCATTTCCAAAACAAAATGGTTCAGCTGAAATGTTAGTCTAAGTCACGGAGAACGTGCCAGCATAGCCTTGAATAACGTGTTGGGGTAAATGAAGGTGGAAAATCTTCTATAATGATTTTTTTCCCATTTAACTAAAAGAGCCCCTGCAGCCTGGTCTAACCCACAGAGGCGAGGATCACGTCGACAGCCGTCTCTTCTGTGCTCCGCACCGTCACCTGCATGGTCACGCCGTCCGCCAGGGCCAGGCGCGAGCGCACCAAGACATCGTGGCCTCCCCGGAACACGCCTGCACCAGAGGAGTGACACCTGTCAGTCATCCATTCACGCAGCAACTTTGTCCCACGGAGGTATAAAACACCTCGTGCAAGTACTCGTGTAAATGTAAGCGACATGATTTGATTTGATTGCAATTCTCCCCTGAGAGTTTACAGTGAACTTAACTAAAGTCAGAGTGCCGTTTGAGATTTATTCTCACACAAGCCAGGTAGGGGCAGACTTTTTTGCTATAAGAGTAGATTTTTATATTATAATGAGCGCGCATGCTTTCTTTACCGCTGGGCTGAGCACGCTCAGTAGCAGCACTGTGTAAAGGTGGAGGCGGACGCTCACCTGCGAGGAACAGGATGTGGGAGTTCTTATTCTCGGGGACTTTGTCAGACCGCTCACATGGCTGCATGCCCAGGAAGCTGACGATGTTGCCAACGGCCTCTGTGGGCGAGGGAAAAGTGAAAGTGAAACCGCCACCTGGAGGCCAAACCTCGCTTCACCGGCAACGAAAGGTAGCTACAGCACGCAGAATATTCCAATTCCCGAGGCCTGCAGTGACATGCGTGCAAACCGAGCCCACAGGTGAGCAACACTGGCTCTCAGACCTCGTCCCTCATATTGCTCACAAACGTAAAGCGGGAAGAACGTGCAAGTCGACGTTTACCATCCAGGGTTCGGACGGAGGCGAGGGCGAACGTTTCCTCTTTTTCGTAGTCGTCGCCCACCTCCTCCCAGGCAGCGGCGAAGTTGGGCTTGAGGACTTTCTGGATGTGGTCCGAGACCGTTACCTCCAGGTCCTCCAACTGCCAGGGGGCGATAAGTGTGCAGAGATTGAGAGAGATCTCAAGAGTCAAATGGCTAAAAGTGCAGAGTGTAAGAGGACTTCGATTTTGGGCACGGAAAGCACAGCTGGCGATCACGTCGATGACCGAAGACGTGCGAAACGGCGATCACGCACCACGTATTCGTCGTCGTAGCCGTCGTCGTCCGGCTCGCCTGTGTTGGGATCACAGTCCCGAACAACGTACTTCATGGTACAGCTGAAGGTGCAGGACACTGGAGCACAAAAGGAACAGAGCGGTCGCACGGGCAAGCCCCCCAAAACCAAAGCCTAACCATCAGTGGCCCAGCTCAAATGGACAGGGACAACGGCCAGTCTCACCTGCAGTGGGGTCGTCCTGAGGTAGACGGACAAGGCTGTAGCAGGAGCCCGGCTGGCTGTAGGGAAGGTTAGCGGCAGGCACATAGTGGACGACCTCGTAAGCCTCCGACGGCTCCATCTGCACCATCACCTTCTGCAGGAGCTGGTCGTTCAGTGTGTTCGTGCAGTCAAACTGGGAACCAGAGCGACGTTAGCGCAATCTAGCTGGACTGAACAAATAATTTGGACTGAAACACTTAGTTAAATGAGCACACATACGGTCAAAGGCCTGGTGAGGCATCACTAAAATGCCCGTAGAGACAGAAAGGAACTGTACACCGGGGGTTGCATGATCAAAGCTGAGGTGTTGTCATTAACCCGCCTGGGGGAGGGCTAACTTTTCAGGGGGCGTGGACACACATACAAGACAACACGATTGGAGGAGGAGCTAGAGCGGGGGGGGGGGTCCGGTCGTACCTGGAACACGATGTGATTGGTGAAGGTGTGCTTGATGCAGCGCACCACGTACTCCGTCTCCGCCTCTGTGAGCTGCACAGGCTCGGAGGACTTGAAGAGCGGCCCCAGGCCCTTGAACTCCGGGATGGCGGCCAGTTGCTCTGGAACGCAGAAGAGAGACGTTAAAGCAGGGCCACACACACACACACACACACACACACACCGGTTGAGCTGGAGCCGCAGCCTACCCTGGTAAATGTCCTGCCGCGACGGTGCCAGCCTCTCTGGGAGTTTGCTGGTGGCCACAGGAGCCATTTCTGAAACAAAGGAAGCGGGCGATCATTGCGACATCATAAACACTCAAATGAGATGGGCCTGCCTCTGACAAACCGTAATAACTAAGACTGGCTCTGTGGTTTCAGGATCTCAGGCCTGACCTGTCTTCTGCTCAGTGATGGGCGTGGTTGCTAGGGGCACGGTCTTCATGTCAAAGGCCTTCTCTGAGGGGTCCAGGGTGTACTGGTGGAGGGACTTCTCCAGCCCAGGCACAGACACAGACAGACCTGGGGGAAAGAGGCGCAAACCCTGAAGCATTAAACCTGGAATCTACGGAATAAAACACAGAGCAGGGCACAGTTTCCCCACCAGCTTTGTGTGTATGTCAGCAGTGAAAGGTCAGATGACAGGGTTCAACGCGGTTACCGTTGAAGATGTAAGCGGCGTTCAGCGCTTTCTGTTTCTGCTGCAAAATGTTCATGTAGAAGGTGGCCCTGTCTCGCACCTCGTCGTCGCTGTCCATCATGCACCTGTAATACAAAAAATAAAGATACAGGAAAAATACCATAGGGTACTTATTTAAAAAGTTATCCTGTGACCCCAAGGCCAATGGTGTGGATGCGTACCTCTGCATCAAAACCAGCACGCTGGGAAGCAGGTCGTCATTCTGAGCACCAAACTTGGCCAGGGCACTGACAGCGGCTGGGAGGGGAAGAGGAGATGCATTACTGTGACCGTTAGTGTATGAGGCTGAGGTCAAGTCGGGCCGGGGGTTAGACTCACCGGCCCGTACGGCCTCGCTCTCCAGCACCACGCGGTTGAAGATGAAGCGGATGTACTTGGAGGGGCAGGGCGTGCGCGGGCCCTCCTTGCCCAGCAGGTGCAGGATCTTGGTGGCCAGCACAGTGTGCTCGCAGTCCTCGATGAACTCGCACAGGTGAGCCAGTCCCGTCTCCTTGCTCTCTGGGTTCTCCTCGATGATACTAATGATGCAGTCCACGATGGCCCGCTTGTACTCGAACCCGCCCTGTTGCACACCCCACACACACACACACGATGGGAAAAACAAATGAATACATTTATAAAACACAGACATGCGACACACACACACAATAACACTCACGTCGTCCCTCAGCATGTTGGACAGGAAGTTCATCATGACGCTGTGCTTCCTGGGATACTTCTGGCACAGAGCGCTGATGGCCTGGACCACCACCACCTGAAACGGCAGCAGCACATACCCTGAAGTCAATCCATTCACATCAGCGAAACCCACAGAGAAGCACCTGAAGTTCACATCAACGAAACCCACAGGCATGATGAGGCATCATCATCATCATCATCATCACCTCCTGCTCCCCAAAAAAGCAACCTCCGCAGTGACAGACAGGGTGGTCACCTTGAACTCATCGGAGATCTCCGACACGAAGGAGGAGATCTGCTTCATGAGGCGGTCAACACTGCTCTCGCTCCCGGTCTTCAGCAGCGTGGTGATGGCCAGCGTGGCGATGCTGCGGTTCGAGTCCGTGATGAGGTTCTCCAGGTCCAGGTTACAGGCCGTCACCGCGGAGGGGTGCTTCATCGCCACCTGGTGGGAGCCCAGGACACCACAGCTAAATACACAACCTGATCACTGCTCCTGAGGGTTATTGTTCATATGAAAAAATAACACTACCGCCAATCCTTACCACACAGTGGCATACGACAAAAGTATAAGGATGGAAGACTGGTATAATTTGGTTATTACATTTGCTTTGGACAACAGGCAAGCAAGCTATCAGCACGCGCCACTGGAGGCTTATGTCACGTGACGCACCTTGTTGAGGGTCCTGACCGCTGCGTATCTCAGAGCCGCTTTGGGGGAACTGCAGAACAGCTGGAGGACTGAGGACAAACAGAACGAGGTCAACGCTTTTGCACCATTAAACGCCCACAGACAGGAGTACGGTGCACAGACACACAGGGGCAGGGGACTCACCCGAGACGGCCGGGGCCAGCTCTCGGGCGGTGCAGTTGGGCATGTGGACGATGGCGGAGGCGGCCTCGTACACCACCATCTCGTGCTTGTTCCTCAGGCAGCTCTCGATGAAATCGAACAAGGGGCTGTCATGGCTGCGAGGAAAGGGGACGCAAAGCCAGAGAGGCGGCCCAGTCAAGCACTGCAGAACCAGCCTGAACGGGCCTCACTCTCAGTGCCCGTTAGCACACGATGACGGAGCGCAGAGGCCAGAGCATACCGGTGCTGAGAGATACGGGAGAGCAACATCACGAATATACTGGCCTGCCATTTCTGAAAGCTGAATCCAGCATTTCAGCATTTCACCAGTGAGGTTCACCTTTACAACAGAAAGGTGAATAAGCGGAATAAGGAGGAAGGGACTGGGGCAGAGTTAGGGTCCACACACGCACCCTCCCTCGGTCTCCTCCAGCAGGCGGCTGGCAATGCGGATCAGCATGCAGTAGGCGAAGGGGGACTTCAGGCCCGACTTGGTGAACTTGTTCAGCATCTTGGACACGGCCAGGCGGTCGTTCTTGCGCAGGTGGTACAGCAGGCCCAGGGCGTGGTACTGCAGGGGAGAGAGAGAGACTCGTCAACGCGAGGCAACGGCCATGGAAGACATCGCCAGACTACTTTACACAGCTGCGGTTAGGCACTCAGAGGCTGTGTTGCCGCCGTAGCCCTTTATACGTAGGACCTGCAGCGATTGACAGGCACGACGCAGGTGGTAGAGGGGGAAGGCCCCGCCCCTACCTGCACCATGATGTTGTCACTGGAGGCAGCTTCCTGTGCCTCGTTCACCCACCGCTTCACCACGTCGTAGCTCATCTTCACCATGTGCTGCGAACACAGGACACACTTTTCCTTAGTGCACGCGCACAAGCACAAGCGCTCCACCATGTGCTGCGAACACAGGACACACTTTTCCTTAGTGCACGCGCACAAGCACAAGCGCTTCAGTGTGAGCTGCGCACACGCGTTAACAAAACACAAGAATACGTCCTTTCATCGAAATGCAAGATTTATATAAAAACACACGGCCAGATTTATTTAGGAGGTTAAAGTTTGAATTAACTCAACACTCCTTGTTACAGAAGCACACAGTGAACTTTAACAATGAACCAGTCTCCGCAGGGAGAGACCAGCACTGAGGTTTAACGATGAGCCGGTCTCACCAGCGAAGAGACCAGAGCCGAACTGGAGACACTGGGGACCTTGTCCACGATGGCTTGCTTCATGTATCTCTCAATGGCCTGCAACATGGTGCTCTGCAGGAAGTAAACAAACATAAGGCGAGAACAAGGCCGAGTTAGAGGTGCGAACGTTGGAGGCTACTGGAGGCGTGATTGAGGCTCGATTGAGACGCGGGGACTCCCTCACGTCTGTAATCCGGCAGAGCGCTCTGATGGCCGGGCCCCGGTACACGTCCTCCTTCCCGGTCATGTCCTTGGTCAGGCTGGAACAGACGAAAGGTACCCGGCACTTGGTCACATGCAGTTACACATACGGTTACAGGCGGTCCTGACGCTCACCAGGAGGAGATGCCACCCCTACCTGCTGGTAACGATGATCACATCTTCTGAGATGTTGGCCATCTCCTTGATGGTGAGGTAGCACATCCTGCGGAGCGTTTGCTGGATAGAAAAAGACACGGGGCCTTGTTACACGTGTAAAATCTAAACAGAACCATGAGTGTCTAAAATTACCTACAGCAGAAGAGGCACGTTTTTAAAAAAATTAAATTTTTACATCGTTGGACTGGAAGAGCCTTGTCATAGCAAAGAAGGCCTCTGTAGCCTCCGTGGTTCCAAAATGTTCTCCCTGTGGAGAGAACGGAGATCCTCAAGTCAAAAACATCCACAAGAGGACAGAACTATGTTACAAGCAAAACGGTAGGAAGAACCAGTGAGATACAAGGTTTGCCTTAAAAGGCTAACTCTACAACATGGATTCAGGACTTTTTTTATATCCCCATGGTGAACATTGGTCACTGGAAGTGCCATCTCAAGGATGAAAGTACTTTGAGGATTCTGTACCTGGTTGAGCAGGTAGATAATCTTGGTGAGGATATGGAGGCATCTTCGCGGGTTAATTGGGGTCTCATTGAAGATGCGAGCCTGTTAAAAAAAAAAAAAAAAAGGAAAAAAAATAAAGCTCAGGCGGGAAACTTCAAGCTGTGGAACAAACCCGGGGTTCTTTGGAACTAAGGATGAATATGCGCATTACCGTGTTGATCGCACACAAAATCGGGAAGAACTGAAATGGAGGGTTGACACCGTGGTGAATATGAATCGCATGGCCTACCGTTTTAAAGTACCACCACCTGTCAAAACGGAAAACTTACCTCCTGTAACACCGCGCTCTTCTCCAGGTGCTGAAAGGGATTCGATCCACTTCCTGCATGAACAGGAAACCACGTTAATGCCACTCCAGTACAACTTATCACGAAGATAATTTATTTCAGGTTGGCATTCTTGCAATCGCATTACTTTAAGATCTCACTGAAAATAACCCGAGTCTACAAAAATAATTACATTTATAAGCGAGCACAAAACAAGCACCAAAATAAACGTAACTAGCATTTCGTTTCAAGCATCTGACGTACGCAATTTTCTTTTCTGATCAAGTATATAGCATTCCTTAAAACTGTACAATTAATGAGTGTCAACCGTGTCTAGCGACTTAGCACAAAAAGCAGAGTGCCTTTCCAAAAAGAATCGAGAATTACTGCAATACATTCCAGCTATCTGCATATATGATATTAATACTCAGCTATTGCAGTTATACGGATGGTCCAACTGGCTGAAATATCCTGTATCCAGCTAAACAGAATTACCACTACTTTTCACTTTCAACTAAATCTTACCGGATTCCTCGTCTTTCTTGTCGAATTTCTTTATCATTTTTGTGAGTTCTTGCTCTTTCGACTGTACGAACCCGACTTCCACGTCACTTCACTGAGAGGAAGTTTACCCTATCCCACGTCAACGGAAGCTACGTAAGGGCCACGTTTAAATAAATGAATCGCTGCTACCGACACAGTCTGGACCGGGGAGGGCGCTGTGCGCCAAGCAACCATTACATCGACAAATTCAGAGTTCAAAGGACTCTCAAATTAATTTTGAATCATGAATTTACATTCGTTGATGTGTCAGCTTGAATCGCAGCTTGAAAAAAAGAAACACCAACTAAACATAAGAAGCGACTGCTTGCCAGCAACACACTAGAGATTAAAGCAGTCGGCAAAGTTTAAATAATTGATTTACATTACCATTAATTTCCGTTAACATTAACATTAATGTGGCTTTTGCAGGGACGCTTGTGGAACACTAGCACCTCTGTATGAGCACGATGTAAGGAAATGCAAACAGTAGTTAGTACACTGCAGTGTGCCAGTGTACCAGGTGTAAAAGCACAGAGATGCAAAGGTATCACAGGACGAGAAGCGGTGGTTGGACCCCAGTGTTCTGACTCCCACCCCCTACCCTGGTCAGTGTTGGTTTTATGTTATATGTGGCAATGAAGGCTACAACCAGAAAATGTGAGTCTGACAGGCTGTTGCTTGCCATCGCTGGTTAACAGAGAGCTTGTGTTGTGTTGGTTTGGGTTTCGATCAAAGGTCCAGGTTAAACGCAGTGTAATCCAGAGATAATGTCTGAGGGTGAAATTGCATATTGATAACATTGTAATCTTAATCTAAAAGGTCAAGCAAATTGACATCTTGCACAATGAAAGTCCCTAAAACATAAAAAAACAGAACCTTGAAGAGTCATATATAACACATTTGCGCGGTGGGATTTTTATTTATTGTAGATAAATGAATACATTTGACTGTATAGATTATTCACAGCGTGTCATGTCCGGTTTCCCATTTTTCAGGACTGCAGCATTTATTTGTGTAATAGTTATTACAGTTTTCTTTTACATCATGGAGTCATTCATTACAATCAGAGTGAACGTTCCTATTATTTCAAATATTTCAATATCATTATTTACAGTCTGCCATTAGGTATCAACGCAATCGGTGTGGCTGTGAGAGCAACTCTTTACACATGTTTACAGTAATACCGGATTTAAGGTACCGGATTTTCTGGATTCTGGTGGGCTTTGTATTTCTGTATTATTTCTATTTGTAAATTTGAATCTTCTGTTTCTACAGTTCGGTGACACATAGGGTATTTGGAATGGCTTAGAATTTCTAAAATTTGAGTCATTCAGCATAAACCGTGATATAATTTCGATATTCAATGCAAATATACATTGAGATGAAAATGTTCCAACCGATTACATTTTATTATAAATCCCTTATGTACATTTACAATGCATGGTGTTATTCAGACAAACTAATATTAAACAGAAATGTATACTAACTCACTGCTGACCAGTGACTGCTGACAGTGTAATCACCGATGATAGGCAATTTTACGGTGCTGCGTTCTTCCCTGCCTGCTTTTTTGTTAAAAAACAGAAGACAAATTGAAACAAACTGCTTTCAAAAGGGAGGTGAAAATCACATTTCACTTTTTATTCTGAATGGCTTCTTTCAGTGTCACAGAGTGTCTTTCAACCTTTGCGTGGTAGGTAGCCTACAAAGGGAGCCTGCATAATTTAACATAATTTCAATTAACCGCATTGCGCAGTCATAGGTTAACCCGTCTTCACTTCCTCCTCCCAATCTGTGCCATCAACCGCGCGTTCTGCGCGGCTTTCGTGCGGAGCTTTTTGGCTTTTGCAAAGTCGAAGAGAATGTTCATCACGTTGGTCGGCACGTCGAGAGAGAGGGTGTATTTGGCATGTCGATCACTCTTCTCGCCGTTTTGGTACACCTTGCCCCTCGCCTGGTTAAGATACTTGTAATTGTACGCGGACATCCTTTTCACCGGAGAAGGAGGGTAGTTTACCGGCTGGTAAAGGAAGCGTCGCCCGTCCGATAGAAATGTACCAGACAGCTCGCTCTTTCTGGTCCCCGTGAGGACTCCGTTGCCCAAGAGGTTAAATTCATTCTCATAGGTGCGGAGGCAGAGACTGGCTGATGGAGCGCAAAGGACGGTGAAGACAAGCAGTGGTCTAAGGTTTGACAGCATACTACCCTGCTGGCTGAAAAGAGTGTGTTATTATAAAGTTACAGACCAGGTGACTGAATCTCCATTCTCGCCCATAACCCAAAACGAAACACAATCATGAATTCATAGCTACCTGAAAGAGCCTTTTAACAGCAGATTTTAAATTCGTGCTTCACTTTTAATTGGCTTAACTCGATACACCGTCCCGCGCAACACTGTACGCTCACAATATCGGAGGCACAAGGACCAACACAAAAAGTTGCACAAAACTGCTTATGCGTGGGCATTTAGTGAACAATACAAATATCAAACAACCGTACGACTAATAAACTAAAGAAAGATCCGCGTGACACGAATTGAAAAACATTTAGCGACAGCGAGAATTAAATGTAACATTTCCTGTTCTTTTCAGTCAATTGCCAATTGTGTTTTAAAATTGTGGGATTAAATGACGTCATTCTTATATAGTTGTATGAACTGAACGTAAAAATCTAAATGTAAAAGTTTTCCATTAGATTCTTACATCACATATTCATTATTGTTTTTTCAAATAATAATTTATAATTAGGATTTATTTTATTTTGCATACTGTGACAACAATAGGTGATTAATTATAAAATCACTTGACAATTGGAAACCTCAACGTGTTTAATGAATATTGGTCTCAACTATGGAAGGTAATGCATAATTTTACTTACCCAGTTCCTGGTGGTGAAGAAAACAACTTTTAAATCGGTATTATTATTATAATTATAATTATCAGCAGTAGTTGTAGTAGTAGTAGTAGTAGTATTGTCCAGTATCTTCTTGTTTATACTATGTGAACAGCCTATATACGTTTAGTTGCTCACTAACTACTTGGTTTAATGTTTTAGTACCACCAGAAAACGTTTTAGATGCTCAGTCACTTGCGCGAAAAAGGGAAACAATGCCGTGTCCTCAATCGGGTTATATTGTAAACTGTCTTTTATAGATCCGTGCCAATGGGACATGTAAAGCGTCATCACGGAAAACACGGTTCCCGAGAAGAACGCACAGCTCCGAAACGTGCCGCGCCACCATCCGAGCGGCCGAAGTATGAATGAGCTACTGATTTGTTCAGCTGTGTTATATATACAGACCACTCTAAACGATTCACATGCATGCTGATGTCTGTACATTAAAGTAGAACGAAGCGTACTGATCTTGTTTTTTAAAATTGTATTTGAATTTGCTAAAATACATTTTAAACTGGATTTTATTTTCTAAGCAATCACTGCGGTATCTAGTATGTACGTGTTTTATATAGATAACATGTAGAAAAGACGTGATGCGCATGCAATTTTTAAAAAAGTAAAAATAACCCTTTTCAGACCATCTTCTCAGGTATCTGTATCATCACACTCAGGTGCAGGCTGACACCAAGCACCATCTGTGGAGTTGGCACCCACCCCTCACCTACAATTAGAGTAGATGGAGATGGTGTGTCAGATGTTGATTAAAATTAGAGTAGATGGAGATGGTGTGTCAGATGTTGATTAGAATTAGAGTAGATGGAGATGGTGTGTCAGATGTTGATTAGAATTAGAGTAGATAGAGATGGTTTGTCAGATGTTGAT
>JAOYSI010049784.1:18474-32464 GCA_025775065.1 Hiodon alosoides | reverse complement strand
AGTAGATGGAGATGGTGTGTCAGATGTTGATTAGAATTAGAGTAGATAGAGATGGTTTGTCAGATGTTGATTAGAATTAGAGTAGATGGAGATGGTGTGTCAGATGTTGATTAGAATTAGAGTAGATGGAGGTGGTGTGTCAGATGTTGATTAGAATTAGAGTAGATGGAGATGGTGTGTCAGATGTTGATTAGAATTAGAGTAGATGGAGATGGTGTGTCAGATGTTGTTTAGAATTAGAGTTGATGGAGATGGTGTGTAGATGCCTTTTCGAGGCCGGTGTTCTCTCTCTGTGGATGGTCATCGATGATGGCCATCGGCTGGAAGTTGGGAGGGGAGCCAGGGCTGAAATTAAGTGCTCCTCTGTGATTGTTTATGTGAGAACAGAACCGATACTGCTGATGGGTAATCAAACAGACAAGTGTTCCTTGTGTCTTTTGAGTTCTTCCTCAGTGGATGACACATGTGTGTCACACATGTGTGACACATGGGTGCACATGTGTGTTTGTTCCTCAGTAGATGAATGGTTACGGACAGGATTTGCATGTGAGTGTATTCCCTGCTAACAGACAGGGATTATGTGTGCCTACGTTTTGATCAGCTTTGCGTGTCAATGTTCTTTACACCCAGTTTATGTGTTCTTCTCTGCCTGCATTTTTTAAATTCCTTGCCCCAAATGAGCCCCCATGCTCGGTTAGGAATCCCCCGCTACACTGTGTCTCTCTGGCAGCAGTCCCCTGACTCAATCCTGCAAAGTCTCGCTGCTCTTTCATCTGTGCCTCAGCCTGCTCCATGTCGTCCCCTGCTGATATGACATATGTAACAAGAGACAGCAGGCACAAAGTCCTGCAGAGGGGAACAGTGGAGCCAGGTTTTTGTTGGAAGACTGCTTCTTTTGAGCACTTCTCAGGAGGATGAAGAGAAAAGGCGTAGTTGTGAGTTGCAAGTGGGGATAGTGAGATTGAGGGAGGGAGGGGTAGGGAAGAGGAATGGATAGAATGAGGAGAGGGTGCTACGTTAAAAAACAGAAATGGTGCCAAGACGTGGCGAGGATGTGCCAAGAAAGTACCCCCCCTCCAGTACTGCGCTTTAAGTTACACTCAGGAAACCGTTATTCATCTTTCCACTCACAGGAGCAGGTGAAACGCACTGCACCCAGGGCGTTGGATTCACGCTCTCCGCCCCCGCTGCACTTCTGCGCAGTGCTGACACGACCTGGCCACAGGAGCCAGGAGGGGCGGTTCTCATTCACACTGGCCCTGGCTGCGCCCCTCCGAGGGCCAGAGAGGGAGAGGTCACGACACAGGCCCCCTCCCTCCCTGCTCAGGTCCAGATGGCAGACACACGAGACGGTCATTCTGCACTTACTGTGAGTGCTGCAATTGGGATAGGGGTGGCCTAGACAGGGGGGAAACTATAATTAGCACATAGGTAGCAACCGATGTGTACAGATGCGCTCTGTGTAGAGAGTATGACCAACCAAAACCAAAGAGTAACAACCTCATTCAATCTGTAGTTTTTGTTTGTTCCCCTGCATCGTACAAGATAGCTAATGTTTGGTGGGTCAGAGTCTGTTGGCAGTGTTTGTCTCACAATTGCACCCAATTGATTTTGTGGAATTCCTGTATAGGACAGAGTTTCCCAATCCTGGTCATAGGGGCGCTCTACGTTCGCTGGTGTTTAAACTCTTATCGTTTAGGATTTGCGATACTTTGGATTTGACCTGCTTTGAAGGTTAGGAACTTTGGAACTAAGTTGTTGTTTGATATGTGTGGTTTGCCAATGGAAATAGGAAGTTATGGTATTTTAAAATGTATTCTGTTGGCTTTAAATTGGTATTTATTTAATGATAATGTAACCCATGAAGTCCTATCAGGCTTGACCATGTCAATAATCAAAGAGCTAATTACTCCCAGTTAATCTGAGAATGCATTTAAATTTTTCTCAGGGTACAAATGACCAAAAATAAAAGAGCATTGGAGTTTTTTTTACTTACACATACATAAAATTATGCTTGTCACAAAAAAATAATTAACATAATGCTGAGGCTTGATTTTGTTCCATTACTTTTGACATTTTTAATTAAGCACAAAAACCAGCATACACAGTGGGCCCCAGGACCGGGAAACGCAGAGGTAAGCCACTGTACTGAAGTTAGTCACCAGTGATTGCATGTTATCACAAGAGCGTACACTCTACATTCACTCAATGCTCATTAATTAATGCGTTCTTTCATGGGTCTAATCTTTTAAACCAGTTTCTGTATTAAAATACCCTGTACTCGGTGTTGTAGCCCAAGTACGTTCGTGCAAAGTACTTGAAAACACTTGAATATGTACTTGACTCTGGTAGAACAACGGAGCACGTTCCAGCACTTCACAAGTCTGATGATACCCATTTTTCTACATCGCTAATTACGGTATGTTTGCATACAGTACACTTTTAGGTGTTTACAAATGCTTACTAAATTAATTCAGAGAAAGCATTGGGCTCAGGGGTCACCCTTTGAGATTGTTGGCGGTCACCTTTTTTGTGACAGTTGTTTTAAGTCTAGCTCTTTAAATCAACATAATTTAAGTCACATTCTTCCTGAAATACTACAGGTTTTTATTCAGAAAACTGTGTCCTACAATCCTGGAGGGCTGTTGGTTGATATATAATTGACAGGAAGTTACTGGATTTCTAAATGTAGTCTCAAATCCCTGGAGAGATGGAGCTCTAATAATCTCAACCAAATATCTTAACCTGTATTGCTTCAGGCAAAATCATCTATATAAATTGCGTACTATTGTGCACCTAGTCATTGTGAATAAGGGCAACTACCTAGCGAACACTAGTAGAATTTTATATTTAATGTGAGATTGTCAACAATGCAGACAATTACCCCTGTCCTGTGGTAGTGGATCCTTTCCTTCATTCCAGAACACTCTGCAGTGTTCCACAATAGAACATGGCAGATGGTAATCCTCTGGGGGTCCTGACTGAGTTCTGCCCTGGAAAGAGATGTTCACACTCCCACACACTCATACACAGAGCTAATTACTGACAGAGCCTAATACACGGGGCTTGTCTGTAATCACTCATCAATGAGTTACATTACACGGTTGGATTATTTGTTGGATTTTATTTTTACGCAGAGTGAAACGTCCAATGGGAAATCTATGGATTCTGTGATCCAGCTAATGTAATCAATTATGATACAAAAGTAAAACGTTTTCAGATATGAGATGATTTCCATGTTATATTTATAATCTGATCAGTGCTCAGCTGAATGTAGAGTGACCAAATGCTTATTTGGGTAGTGATGGTTAAGAGTACGAGTTTCAGGAAGGGTCATCATCTCTCAGAGGATCCACAAAAGGGTGCAGGCCTCCCGCCCTCCGATTCTGTTCATTTTTTTATTTTCAATCAACCAACAAGGCATGCCTTTTTGTGGAACTGATGTCTGTCTGACCCAGAGGACGCCAATTACCCAATGAGACTATTAAACAGTGTAATTATATGATCAATGGTGCTGAATTGACACTCAAGACCAGTAACTCTTCAGTGACACAGTTATGTCAACAACACATTTGTTTTGTTAATGACTTCTGCTATGATCTGCTTGAAAAACTGACTTTAAAAAACTATTGTGGAATCAAAACTTTCTTTATGATTTTCTCTCAGTTTTCTTTTTTGCTCACTAGAGGGTGCTGCTCACTGCTAAGGTCCGTTTTTGTAACCTGTCGGAACGCAGTGCATGATGTCACTGTTTACTGAAAAGACCGTTGTACTGCCCTCTGGTGGTGTATATGACGATTACATGTCCATTAAGGGAAAAATTAACTTTTGGTGTCTGTGAAGGATTCGCTTTGATTCACAGATGAGTTTGCAAGACCTGCAACATTCAAATACAATATTCAAAACCAATGCCCTTATTAATTTTCAATTGGACTACTGCTAGTGCTGTCATCCCTTTCAAGAATTTGGATAAGAATGCAAATGATTGGCTGTTTTTCATCCTCCAAATTTATGCACACAGTTCACAATGTGTCTGTATCAGGTTCAAAAACCTGCATTAGCCCTGACGAAGACTGACAAGTACAAGCATAAATAATCATTTGTTTTAAGTTCTTGTGTCATCTAAAACAGGGGCAGAAGACATTCCCGGTGTAGATCTAATTACCGACAGAGTTAATGATATTCACCTTTCCCGACATTTCTCCTCATCAGTAACAGCTCTCCTGGACTCCTCAGACAACTGTGTCCAGAACAAAAGCCTTGCTTCATTAAAGCAGCGTTATATCGATCCTCTGGGCCCCGCGACCATTATCAGTCAGGCAGTGGAAACTGGAGGCTGGAGAAAGCCCAAAGAAATCTAGCTGAAGACCCAGCTCATACAGCCCTGCCTCGAGTCTGACATGACCTCACAGGCCCCTGCACCCCACCAGTGCCCTCTTATACCCCTCAGGACAACTCCTCCTCCTGAGGGACAAGTTTGGAGGGGAAGAGAAAAAGAGAGGAAGGTTTTTTGGTTCATCTGGGACAGGTGACTGACTGTGATGAACAGATTGTGGTGAATTGTAATTTTAGTAAAAACTGTCAATTGTAGCAAATTCATAGACATGCTTGGTGCACTGATCCCATTGCTGGGTGAAGAACGCCCAGTAAAAGGTCTTCTTGGCACCAGCTGAGGAGTGAGAGCTGATGAGGAAGCACCTCCTCTCTCCCTCGAAATTCACACAGTGACAGTCAGGGAAGTAAAAATCACCCGTCGAGTTAAAAAAAGAATACAACGAATGTACAACGCGCTATTTTCTGCTCAACCGTACAGAACATGTCACATGAATGAGTAATATTCCAGAGAAGTGGCTGAGCTGGTAATTCTTCTGCCGGCGCTGTGGCATGCATATGTGACGCAGATCAATTAAAAGGACATGATTTACCGCAGGTTCTTAGGGACTGATTAATAGGAAAATGGATTATGGTGTCAAAAGAGCAGGGGGTAGGCTTATGAAGAATCACGGCAATTAGTTTGCCGTCTGCTAATGACTTGTAATTATTTCAGTGTCGCCGTGGAAGGGTATTAATTGCACCCTCTGACTGAGGCATATACACGGGCAAGGCACAGGACTGATCCACATGTTGAGCAGATCCTGAAAAACATTTTTCACATTGCCTTTGCAAGGACCCACCTTGTGCATTTAAGTTTCTGTTCCCTCACTACGGAAAATATCCCCCGGCCCTTTTCAAGGTACCTGACATGTTAGAGCAACTTCCCTCCCTCCACATCACTTTACACGGCCTAAATATTGCTATTTTCAGCAAGTCATACATTTTAAAATGTTTTCATCTGGCCTTTAGAGGTCAGTGTAGTCCTTCAAGAAAGATAGGCAGGCCGTTAGCTGTGAAAAAATCCTTCAGTTCACCATAATGTGGCCAGTAGGGGGCAGTGGTGTACTTCAGCCGCTTCTTTAGTGGTTACAGAGGAGCCTGCCTGGAGCAGACTTGTATGTAGGTGGTAACATCGCATTAAAGGCTGGAAGAAAAACTATGGCCATATTCCTAAAGCAATGTTCTGGGCCTGGACTCCTCACAAGCTGCAAGTTGGACTGCCTAATTACGTGTGCGCGTGCATGTGCGCGTGCATGTGTGCATGAATGTGTGCGCAGAGATATGAAGCAGCAGATGTGTGAAGCAGCAGAGATGTGAAGCAGCAGATGTTTGAAGCAGCAGATGTGTGAAGCAGCAGAGATGTGAAGCAGCAGAGATGTGAAGCAGCAGAGATGTGAAGCAGCAGAGATGTGAAGCAGCAGAGGTGTGAAGCAGCAGTGATCAGCGCTGCACGCTGAACCAGCGGTCGGGCCGTTGCCCTGCAGTGAGGAACAGGTAGGGGACGGCGCCACAGTGATCTTTCTTTTGATGGATTTATTCCCGATACATATGGCACAAATACACGTGAATACACAAGTGGTTGGTATCGAGCTATGTTTGATCGCTCATTGCAACACACCATGCTATTCAAAGGGAACAATGCGACGTCATTGGATGTACACATACTGCAATGCACTCTATAATTAGGTAGCGGTAGATATTCCTCTGCTCGCTCCTCATGTTCTGACCATTCCAGTAACTTCCAGTGACTGGGCTAAAGACCGAACTGCAGGCGAATCATCAATTACTGTCTATGTGCCACTCACTGCGACAGCCCGCCAGTGCTGCCTGGTGTCCACGCAGCTTTGAGAACTAAATTGGGTGGAAAGGCACACTCGAAAAAATACCACTTATGGAATTTGTTTCCGCAATTACCTCATCATGAGACAAGAAAAGGAGAACTCCGCTGGCCCTCGTCTTTCCACGAGTTGTAGCTACGGAGAGCTTTAGACGGAATAATTACCAGGCTGAATCTAAATCCGGAGAGAACTGGGCAGCACCCGTGTAGAGAAGGGGGGGGTTACGCCTGTGTCATTGGGCCGAAGCACGGGTGTTCTCTCAGGGGTGCCAGGTTACACAGTATGGCACAAACCATATCTGTAAGTTGCTGTAGCACTGGGAGTCCAGAAACCAAACTTGGACAAAATTATGCGCAGAAAGTCTATCAGTCATACAGAAATCATCGGCAATCATGAACTCAGGTTAAATCTTGCAGTCTAATCTGGCTCCTGAGAAATTGAGGAATTGGGCTATGGCAGAATGAAGGGCATCTTTGTGGTAACAGCCCATTACAGTGTTTCCCATAGCTCCAAAAAACCAGGAAGCAAGGCTGGTTCCTGCTATAAGCAAACCATCAGGGGGCCCCACACATGTTAAAATTAATTAGAAATGAGCAGTAAGGGGGCCCTTGAATGCACCTGCGATCAGGGCCTTTAAAATACTAGGGCCTACCTCGCCATGTGACCATGTGTCCACCGCTCCGGTAATCCAGGTGACCATGTGTCCATAGCTCCGGTAATCCAGGCGACCATGTGTCCAGAGCCAACTCTCTGGCATCCACCAGACGCTGGTCCAGGGGGATAGGCTGTTTGATCCGTGAGGCTCGGGTGGTCCTAGTACCCCTTGGGCTGTAGTTTCCATTAGCTTTATTTGCTCAACCGTTAAACACGGTTTAGCAGACCTGTTGGGATAAGTTTAAGCCTTTATTTCCTACTGTGGCACGCGCCATCCATTTAGTTGTAAAGATGCAGGTAATAAATTTGACAGAAAGCCAGTCATCCGTCTCCCGCCTGTTTCCCCCCTGTCTGGGCCTGGTGCGAGTCCATCAACCGCTGACTGATATTACAGAAAACCCATTGGCCATGGAAAACAGAGCCAGGTGCCTTAGGAAAACACCGTGCATCCAGCAACATCAAATGCTCTTGGTTTTTACATTTCAGATACTTGGCTGGATGAATGGATGAGTCAGAAGTTGCGTTCATGGCTGGATGAATGGATGAGTCGGAAGTTGTGTTCGTGGCATGAATGGATGAGTCTAAAGTTGCGTTCAAGGCATGAATGGATTAGCCTGCCGTTTCATCTTGCTGGCTTGAGCGCTGCTTCAGATCCACCAGGTAGACAATCTAGACAATCGGCAGCTTATCCGAAGAATGGTTACAAGAATTTAAGCGAAACAGTAAAAAAAATGTTATCAAATCACAGTGACTACGTGGATAATTTATTAACTTTTACCTCTAAAATATGATTTATTTGGTTGTATTTGACATAATAAGAGCCAGGTAGCTCTTTTATATGCAGTATACGACTTACTGTAATTGAATGCTATTAGCAGCTGTTTATGCAGATCTATCTATAGCAACACATCCATCCGCTCGGTCCACTGAAGGAAAGTGACTTAATTCACTAATTAAATAAACGACTTTCATCAGGTTTCCATCCAGCGGATAGCTCATCTCCATCAAACGCAGAAGCGTTGTGACACTTGACGCTTGTTTTTCCTTTTTTTTTTTTTTTTTTTAACTAATCAAACAAGAGGTGAGGCGCAAAGTCCCGTTGCCATGGTAACCAGGCGGAGGTACTATGCAGAGTTAATGGAGGGCTGTTTGTGAACCCTTGTGTGGGAACCTTCCTTATTAATATTATAGACACGACGGGCTAAAAAAAAAAGATAAGAAACTATCATTTATAGTATAAAATATATTTATATAAAAACAGATATTTACAAAATGGTCAGCCACTGTAAACTACTTAAATTATCAAATCAAGATTAATGTGTATGTGACCCTGTATTAGCATATGTGTCCTCTTACAGATCCCGAAATGGTGATTGATAAAGTGATTGACCGAATATGTGATTTACTTCTGGACTGCCAATCATGGAGGCAAACAGCTGCGTGGATTAGCTGTGTATGTCTGCAAAAGAAGTCAGAAATGTAGGCAGTTGCAACTGAAACACCACAGATAGACTTTACACTGGAAAATTGCCCAGCCTCTACATGGAATCAAAGACAACCAACATTTGATTACATTTTACCTAATTAATTACTACCGTGACACATATTAGATATTATGATTCTTTTTTTACTTTAAAACAAAAACTGCAAGCCCAATATTTTGTCCTGCTAGGCACTTTTTTGCACCTCAGTATCGCTGAGTGACTGTAATTAGAGTGTGGAGCAGTCACAGTTGCCGCTGCCATGTGCATGGTGGATTATTTTGGCAGAGAAATGCGGTGTTGTTAATGACCTTGGTTCAGGAACTGCTGTGGTTCAAAAGCTTCACCCGTGGAGACCAGCAGGTTTGCCAGCACATCCAGTGGCTCTGGAGCAGGAAGCTGCAGTGCCTTTGGACCGCATGTGTAAACCTTGTGTCCAATTTACGTTTGAAATTGTGCTGGCCTGGTCCGACCGGGCAAACAGCCAGCATAAATACAGCAGTATAGATCACAACAGAAATACAAATCAAGTCAAGTAAAAATACAGATGTAAAATAAATAAATAAATAAATTGAATAACTTTGAATGAATGGATGAGGACTCACTGAGGACTTACTGAGGACTCATACTCGCTGACGGGCCTTACTGAAGACTCATATTCACTGAGGACTACCTGAGGCCTCATACTCGCTGACGGGCCTTACTGAGGACTCATACTTGCTGACAGGCCTTGCTGAGAGCACATCCTCTATGACTGCCCTTACTGAAGAATCATACTCGCTGACAGGCCTTACTGAAGACTCATACTCGCTGACAGGCCTTACTGAAGAATCATACTCGCTGACAGGCCTTGCTGAGAGCACATCCTCTATGACTGCCCTTACTGAGGACTCATACTCGCTGACAGGCCTTGCTGAGGACTCATACTCACTGACAGGCCTTGCTGAGAGAACATCCTCTATGACTGCCTTTACTGAAGAATCATTCTCGCTGACGGGCCTTACTGAAGACTCATACTCGCTGACAGGCCTTGCTGAGGACTCATACTCGCTGACGGGCCTTACTGAGAGCACATCCTCTATGACTGCCCTTACTGAAGAATCATACTCGCTGACAGGCCTTGCTGAGAGAACATCCTCTATGACTGCCTTTACTGAAGAATCATTCTCGCTGACGGGCCTTACTGAAGACTCATACTCGCTGACAGGCCTTGCTGAGGACTCATACTCGCTGACGGGCCTTACTGAGAGCACATCCTCTATGACTGCCCTTACTGAAGAATCATACTCGCTGACAGGCCTTGCTGAGGACTCATACTTGCTGACAGGCCTTGCTGAGAGCACATCCTCTATGACTGCCCTTACTGATGGATCCTCTTTACATCAGGGAGCCGCAGGAACAAAAGACACGCCCCCAACACCCCAGGAAGCTGACCAGTAACGGTGCAAAGAGAACAGAGCCAGGGATTGCATTGACCTCTTTCCCTGTGTGAAGTCGGGAAGCAGAACTGTCGATGATCCACACGGTTACATCTTCTGGACGGCAAACAATCATCTCCTGACGCAGGTTCAGTCATACATTCTACTGAAGCCAGCTACCCGGGAGAACTGTGGCCTAACCGCCACGCACACGCCGTGATCGCCGAGCCCGAGCAGAGGCTGGACACTCGTTCACATTTAAATCCAGCGCCTAATGTCACAGGGAAACGCGCCGATTGACCCTATACTCAATTAGGCACAGTTAACGATGGAAAGGCTTGTTCTGGGCCCATGTGTCTGTCAGGGAAAGGACCAATTTCAGTGAAATCAACCTGTGCAATACTTTTTACTGAATGGAGTGCATTTGAAAAAGGTTGACAGTGTACTGTAAATTTGATTACAGTACATAACAACAACAGTATTGATGGCTGTGGTAATCATAAGCTAATTGTTAGTAACTGTTAGTAGTTACACCCATTCAATGACCCTTACGTAAACTTTAAACAGAGAGGTGAATTAAGTTCACCTTGAAGGGAAATGAAAAATTGAGGATAGGAGGATTCTGGGCTGCAGTGTTTAAATCAACTTGTCGCTCAAAGGCGAGCGGATTGGTGGAGACCAGTTCTAACCCCTCGCGCTGGCTGCGGTGTGTAAATCGACTTGTCGCTCAAAGGTGAGCGGATTGGTGGAGACCAGCTCTAACCCCTCACACGGGCTGCGGTATGTAAATCGACTTGTTGCTCAAAGGCGAGCGGATTGGTGGAGACCAGCTCTTACCCCTCACACGGTCTGCGGTGTGTAAATCGACTTGTTGCTCAAAGGCGAGCAGATTGGCGGAGACCAGCTCTAACCCCTCACACGGGCTGTGGTATGTAAATCGACTTGTTACTCAAAGGCGAGCGGATTGGTGGAGACCAGCTCTAACCCCTCACACGGGCTGTGGTGTGTAAATTGACTTGTCGCTCAAAGGCGATTTGGTTAATCTTTCAGTGTTCGGTGACGGAGCGGGAATCTTTCCCGACTGATCTTTAGTCCTAGCCAGCTGACAGTGGACAGTGAGGGAATCTCTGTGCATTGTAAAAAAAAAACAAAAAAAAAGAACCACCGTCAATCAAATCAAGTTGAAAACTTTTCCGGATTCTTTGAAAGAATAATAATAATAACAAAAAAACGTATTTCTGAGGAGGGCCTTTGTCAGTCATTACCAATTAAACTCTTTATCTAAAGTTTGTCTGTTCCTTAAGGCACTTAAAATCCCTGCTGTAATCCTGTAGAGAGTGCTGTGTGCAGAACAAAGGGAGAGCTATGATTAGGACACACCGAAGACAGTCTTTCACAGCCCGGCGTGTTTAATGCTCAATGTATAATGTATTCATAGGTTTCTCCTCTCTGCCTGTGGAACACGTTGCCCTTGGCTGAGGTGGATTTGCATGCCTTGTCTGTCTCCCTGTCACACCAGTCCCGTTTTTAATTCGCGCTCTCAATGGGCTCGTCAATATTGATGAGGAGTCATTGGTAACTGCACTCTCCATGGGAACCGAGATTAAATTCAGAGGGTCCGGTTTTGTAATCTTATAATAAAATGAAATGCGGAGAGTGAATATGATGTGAAAACAAACAAACCCCCTCCCACACACACACACACACACACCCCACCACCTTAATCTGAACGTCAGTTCATTTGGAAAATCTGGTAGCTCCCTGAGTATGGAACACCATCAATGTTATTGTAGAAACAAATAAGAAACTCGCTGAAACTTTCATCGTTTTATAAATAAATTGTGTAGTGCTACCAGACATATAAAAATGGAAAAGGGTGGTAGGGTGTGAGTGGATTTAAGCCACACATTTCAGCTGGTATTTCAGTTAATGGAAGCGGAGTTGAACCTGGGAGTTTGTTCATTGATTTCTGTGGCTCGGGGCACTTTGCCGTGCAATTGATTTCCTGACCAGCAGGGTGAGTGGGTGACTTTGCAGGTGATCCACAGCAACTTCTTCTTTGGTGCTGCTGCTACTTATGTATATAACCCTACATAAATCTGCGTTTCATACTCACCTATAGGATGCTTGCTAGCCGTATTCACCAATAAGATGCTACTCGCCTACCATGTCCACCAATAGAACTTCACTCCCTTACCATATCCACACTATTTGTATTTCCGTATAGCGTCTGCCAATAGAATTGCCACTTTACTGCTCAACGCGATAGAAAATTCAGTTTAGACGTCCTCTTGGCGGCTGCTATGTTGCCGAAGGGAGAGAAGAAACTGAACTCTCCAACAACCAGATGTTTTTCAAAGCCCAACAGCGGAAAATCGTGAGCAATGTCCCATCTTTCTGCTCCAGCAGGCCATAATGGTTTCCCCTGTTAGGGGAAGATAATGAAGAAAGAAAACACCGGTCTGGTCCAAAGGCATGGGCCCCCCCAAGCAGTTTGTGACTGTTCACTATGTACTGCTACATTTCATTTAGCCCATTCGCCACACACAGGCCTCGCACAAAGAACATTAAACAAATTCATCATGCGTGTGATAGAGAAGAAGAGACTGAAGTGGCCTGAACACAATACATCAGCACAATTAACGCTTTCTAATGTTCGATTACGGCCAGTGACTGCAGTCATCATTTTGCCACAGCCAAATGTGTATTTAGTAGGAATAAAGCCCAGCAACCTTGGGGGCAATGAGGAAACCAAAATTAGTCCCTCTAATGCACCATTCCCACCAACTGTTAACCCACTGCAGGCCGCGCAGCACAGGACAGGAGGTTCAGTGGCGACTGGAGGACGGAAACCTTCCTCCCACGGCACCCAAGGTCACCGCAGCGGGGAGCCCCCGGAGGCCAACCAAGGCCGCCGCAGCGGGCAGCCGAGAGGATCTCGTGAGTCGGCAATCAGGCCTCCCGGTCACACTGGGCAAATGACACAATGCCCTGAATCTGACTCCCAGGGCGCGGTCTGCACGTGCGTGAGCGCCTTCCCTGACGAAGAGCTTTGTTAGGATCTGGTAGACGGAGAAGATTGCATTTTCGAGCGGGACGTATAAAACGTCAGCGCAGAAATTGGCCGAACAAATAC
Source organism: Hiodon alosoides (assembly GCA_025775065.1). Taxonomy (NCBI): domain Eukaryota; kingdom Metazoa; phylum Chordata; class Actinopteri; order Hiodontiformes; family Hiodontidae; genus Hiodon; species Hiodon alosoides. The sequence continues at coordinate 19,563 of JAOYSI010049784.1, read as the reverse complement.
GCATTTTTCTGTTTATAAATTAAACCTTATTAGTGTGTCCAGTAGTCTAGAATTTGAAAACATTAAAATGTTTGCGTATAACAGTGTTTTCATTTAAACACACAAGGGATTTATTTATAAAACGTTATTTTTTTTATTTTATTTTTTTTTTACAAAAATCAGTGTTTACACCAGCATTGAACAGATGAACTGTTCTATTTAATTTAGTGCACCCATAACCAATTGTTCTTTTTAATTGTATCTTATAATAACTGCTTTTTGGGGGGGGGGGGGGTGGTTTGGGGACTATGTAAATTAGCTCTGTCTAAACTGAAAGTGCCATGCCTGGCTTTTTCGTACACTATGAAAAAATGGAACTGTTGATGCTATTCTCTTTCTAATAAACAGTGTGCTCTGTTAATGAAGGCAGTGTTTTACATATAAATCCCTCCTGCGCTGAAATGAAAACATTCTGTTCTACATAAACATTTTGCTGTTTTTAAATTAATCAAGCCTGCTGCATTATAAAGGGAGTTTTCTACATAAATGCTGATAACATTTTATTTATAAGTTCTTGCAGTTAATTGCTCTCTGCGTTTTTGTGGTTAGCACAAAGAAATAAATAAATGAAAAACAAAAAGAATTAACCAAAGCACACCAAAATGGTCGGCCCATTTATGCCAAGGACAGGGGTGAACGGCGAATTTGTCTGCTATTTGTCTGCATTGCACTTCAGGGACAAAGACGTGGTTTTGATTTGTCCGTCACATCTGAGAGGACGTCTTTCTTCTTAAAGGGAACAAAGCTGTGATTGGTTACCATGTAACCAAAAAAAATCAAACAAAGTCCCACGAGGACCACACTCAGATTCACAATCTCACCTAACCCAAACAAAATCCCACGAGGACCACACTCAGATTCACAATCTCACCTAACCCAGACAAAGTCCCACGAGGACCACACTCAAATTCACAATCTCACCTAACCCAGACAAAGTCCCACGAGGACCACACTCAGATTCACAATCTCACCATAACCCAGACAAAGTCCCACGAGGACCACACTCAGATTCACAATCTCACCTAACCCAGACAAAGTCCCACGAGGACC
>JAOYSI010049773.1:0-26120 GCA_025775065.1 Hiodon alosoides | reverse complement strand
TTTGGCCGCTTTTTAATGCCACTTACGGCCTTGTATGTCTCCCGTGTGTGTTCAAGTCCTGGTTCTCTTGCATTGTACTGTAAACTGGGACGTGTCTTGCCCCCCCCCCCCCCCTCCCCCCCAGCTCTTTGCGCACATAATCTGCTGCTCTGATTGGCTGATGGCAGCTTCCTGTGCCCACGGAGCAATGTTGTCTGCATGGGGCAGTGGATTACAGTGCAAGTCAGTCCAATTAAGATTTTGAAGCTCAAAGCTGATCTCTCCACAAATAGCAAAGAACTAAGCAAGTCTGAGAGGAAGCAGCAGTCTTCTGTGCAGGGATTTTGTGACTTTTGAGGGTTTTTTTCATCCTCTTTTGTTATCATTAAATTGCGAAAGCAGTCACAGCAGTATCTCTCTTGCAGTCTTGATTCTGAACATCTACCAGTGGTGAGACCTCTAATTTTACTCTTAAGTGCTTTAGAAACTTCCAGAATTAGAACACCCAATAATGGCCATGTGTTTTGTAAATGATTTATGACTGTCAAAGTTCTGTATAAATTGCTGTTTTATTGCGTGATTAAGATTGAATGCTGATTTTCAGACTAATTTCTATGTTTAATCTCTAACATTTGGTTGGCTTTGTGAGTCCACCGAGGAGTCTCGGCAAGATCATATGAATGATTTAGTCTGTCGACTTAACAAATGCCTGTTTCTGGTGCAAGTAAATCATTTTTCTATTTATTATGTAGTCACGCTGTACAGTTTGCTGTTTAAGCCCAACCCCAATTAAACCTTTTGTTTTGAAATCAAGGCAGCAAAATATTGCCAGACTTCAGTTTGAAATGACAAATGGTTATCTGTTATTCCTTGCAAAGCACATTAGGGGGAGGGATTTCTTCTGTTGTTTACACTTAGCGCAGGTGTTGTTTGTCAGTGTGGAAGATCCAGGAGATGCAGTTGGATGGCTTTTGTGCGGTCTCTTAGGAACGACTTGACTTATCATTTGCTCATTTCTGAAGCCTGAAGAGGTGAGGCTGCAGTGCACTGTTTTGATGGAGGGTTATATTGTTTTACGTTGCCTGTGAGCCACCATGAGTGTATTTAATATCTCATTGTCTTTTGAATATACACTGTAAATCACTTAAGTTTTGTCTGAGAAATGCACGACATCCTTTTGTTGGTAAATTAACTCTACGTGGTTCTGCAGGGCTGGTGCAACGTAATATCTAGTCACTACAGAACAGACGGCCGTCAGTTCTGTCTTGGTCGGGAGCCCTGTGTGGATGGGTGTTTGGACAATAGTTCTCTGGGCAGTGGTTGTGATATGTCCGGGCACGGCTATCAGGAAAGCGGAGAGGATTAAGGAGAGGAACCTCCTAGACAAGCTCAGGATTGCCCATATCGACCAGTTTAGCGCCTCTGTGGGTCCAGGCCTGGTCCTGGTGTGGCTCCACGCCAGCCGAGAGAAGACGGGCGGGCCGTGGTGGGAACCAGGAGGGCCAGGCCTCGGAATTGCAGCAGACGAACTGCTCTTTTTATAAACTCACTGCGGCTGGGCAGTTTCAGGCGGTGCACACTGTCAAAAGACTGTGCCGGTTTTGTCTGCGTCTCACAGGTGATCGAATTTAAGCTCATCCTTGCCAGCTTTGATTCCTTTATTTTCTTCCCACTAAGAATAAACATACACCCTAGTTCTCACTTAAGTAACTTCATTGCCTGTTGCTGCAATTGTGAGCATACCGCACTGTACTTGTGGTGGGTGTACATTTTATACGGGTCATTTAGAGTGTCTGAGTTTCCCAGGCTAACGATATGAGCCGATTCGCACCCAGACGAGGCCCCAGTGATAAATGCCTCCATTTGACCTCCGGCCTTCTCGTGTCTGTGATGAAAAAAACCCGCCCGGGAATGTCCAGTTGGCTTTCTGCGACGGGCAGAAAGCCCCCGTTCCAGCAGGGGTTACATTATGAATTGTTTTCGCCTTGCTTCCCCCGCGCATCCTCTTTCATTGGTGTGGCGACTGGCCTATTTACAGCCCTCCCGACCGCCCCTGCCTGTTTATTCCTCGAGCACGTGCGGCTCATTGAAAGCCAGCTGACCTCAATGGGGAAGTCACAATGGAGAGGTGCGGAAATGAGACGTGGGAGTGTCTGCATTGGCACAGTCGGATCTGTCTGGTGCTCATCAGTTGGCTGAGATTGAAGCCATCACCCTACACTGGGTGTGTGTGGGCGGCTGGTGGCGTATTGGTTAAGGTGACAGGCTTTTAACTGAAAGGTTGCTGGTTCAAATCCCATCCCAGCCGTTGTATCCTTTAGCAAAGCTAACCTGAGTTGCTTCAGTAAATAGCCAGCCTGATAAGTGGATGACTGCACCGTCAATTCTGATAAAAGCATATGCTAGGCAAGATGACGGTGGAATTCAGCCTTTTCTCCATCCAATCTGAATTCATGGGGAGATGTCATCCTTCCAGCTGCTGACTCATTTCCTGTGAGGGGAGGAGAGATCCTGGGCGACTTGGGTTGGTGGTTGTCTCAAGGATGACATAGGGGTGCACCCAGTCTCTCTCTCTTTCTCTTTAAGGGTTATTTTAAGAAACCTTTACTCTTCCTGTCGGCGGTTTTCTACAACTAGGTTTTTTTGCGTTTTTTGATTTTGGTTTCATGTAATACCGCCAGCAGGACTGACGTTAGTTGTAGCGGATGCATCCTGAAGCCTCCTCTATTTTGCAAGGGCTTAATGTATTGCCGATTTCTGCGAGTTTATGATGAGCTGGAAAAACTGACTTCATCAGCCCTCAGTGGTAGTAAGGTAATAAATATAAAACCAAGTAGGAAGCTGGACTTTTACTTCTAATCTGATGGCGTGATAGGGTCTGTTGAGTGAATGTATGCGTGCATGGGGGGAAAAATCGCTCTGAATTTTTCTATCTAATGTTGAAAGGTTGGTTTTTTCCCTAGTGTTAAAATAGAAGTGTGCTTGTGTACATGTTTATTTTATGGTTCTTATTTGGTTTTTTACATTTTTTTTATCCGGGATTCTGGCTTTCACAGGAATTGAATAAACACGTTGGGGCTTTCTGGCTGATGCACAGGCAGCCGGTGTTGAAGCAAGCCGGGTGGAGAGTGAGGCTGTCTTAGTCACATGGGGCTCCACGAGAGGCAGGCTAAATCACTGTGGCTACCAGAACACAACACATTTCGCTGTCTTATGAAAATCGAGGGAAATCCTCTTTTTCTTTTCTTTTTTTTCCTTTTTCTGGCACATTTCAAGGATTAAAGCATGTCATAGGCTCCTTTGTTATGTGATTTAGTTTCACTGCAAAGTTCAGCTGCGAACCTTTTGTAGAATTGCTTTCAATCCAGTAAAAACACAAATAAATGTATATTTAAATTCACATTGCAAAATATATCTGGAACTTAGTATATCTCCTGATTACCTCTCCATTTAAGCTAGTCAGTGCCTGCCTTTTATCCTAATTCCATTCACGCGGAGCCTTCACATTGGCCCGTGGTTCTGTTTGAATCAAGAAACAGTGCACTGATTGATGCTACTTTCTTTAGTACTTGAATTCTTTTTAGGTAAAAACTGAGACCTTGTTTACCAAGAAGAACAAAATGAAAGTAGAAAGTGGAACACTGATTTTTCTGTTTGACTTTTTGGCCTGCTATAAAACCTTAGACAAACCTGCCTCTGTTACAAATGTGTGCCCTTAGCAGTCTCTACATTTTACTAACTGTATCTTAAGTAGTTACACAACTTATTTTTTTTTAGGATGAAAGAAGTAACTGAGAGTTCACAAAGCCAAAAGCTCAGTGGTTGAATTTTGGATGTGAACAATGACTTCCTGTTGCAGTCACGTGTCAGCTTTGTGTTTGCAAACAGTCCATCCCTGTTGGTCAGATTTTCAGCCACAGTGTGAAGTGCTGCTGCTCATACACTGTTCTCTTTGTTTCCTCCAGAAGCAGCTGCTAAGAAGGCCTTCATAACCGAGGTGAGGGTCCGTCTCCTGTGCTGTCCTAAGATGGGTCTGATTTTACCCCGAGTGCTGAGGGCTGCTGACGTTTTTCCCAGGAAGCCTGGTCTTAATCAGCATATCTGATTCTCCATTTCTGTGTTAAAATATTTCTGTGACACTTTCCTCACAGCTCGGCTTTTTTTGTCTTTACCGTCATGTTTGTGAGAAATCTTTATTTACATTTTTTTTTTTTTTAATTAAAAGTGGACTTTACGTTCACTTCATCAAATCTCTCTCCCTCTCCCTCTCCCTCCCTCCATCCCACCCTGTCAGATGCCCTCCTCCTCTGGCCAGATGAGTTCCGGGCCTGGGAAGAAGCTCGGACACAGGGGAGTGGATGCTTCTGGGGAAACCACTTACAAGAAGGTATCTGCTTACTTCTATAAGGAGTCCTGGAGCGGCGGTCGGATTCTCTAACTAAAACCATTGACACTATCCTCTTAACGTGAACAGACAACGTCCTCGGCTCTGAAAGGTGCCATTCAGCTAGGAATCGGCTATACGGTGGGCAACCTGAGCTCCAAACCAGAGAGAGATGTCCTGATGCAGGACTTCTATGTGGTGGAGAGCATTTTCTTCCCCAGGTACCACAACCCCCGAATCAATCCAAATGAGCTATCCCAGTGATCAGCCACATTTTACAAGTAGCATATTCTTCATGCAATGTTTATATTAATTTCAGTGGCATATTCTGTCACTCCAAAAATAAGTTGTGTGAATGCAGTCTGTGAGTCAGTCTTTCCCCCTCTCTTTGTCACAGCGAAGGCAGCAATCTGACCCCGGCCCATCATTTTCCCGACTTCCGCTTTAAGACCTACGCTCCGGTGGCTTTCCGCTACTTCCGCGAGCTCTTCGGTATCCGGCCAGATGACTACTTGGTAAGAGACCTGGAGACTCCTCCTCCGACAGAGTAGACAACCTTCTGGGGTATTTCTGTGCAGAGTGTGTTACAAGTGACTTGGGGGGGGACGTGTTGAGGAACAGCGATATTTTGGGAATAGTGCTGCTGCCTCCCGCATGGAGGTGAAACCTCCCCCCTTTGGGACTGAGGAGAGCTGCACAGCCAGCGCCGGATTGCCTGTCATCCCCCGTTAGCAGGAGGAAGAGATGGGCGCGTGAGTCGTGAGCCAAGCATTCTGATCAGTCAGTTGGTGGCTTTGGAGTGGGTCGCGGACCTAGTGGCTGAATGTGTGGCAGACCCCGGTGATGGGCTGCTGGACCTGTCGCCTCGCATTTCTCTTACCCTTGTTTACCTCGGCGATGGCACAGCTCCTGCCTCATTCACGGCTCTTTCAAACGCATTCGGTCCCCACTTGGCTGATGGCATACGATGACTCCACCAGGGGGCAGTAGGGAGTTGGGTGCCATGGAAAAATCTCTTCGTTAAAGAGGCAATCGCATCTTAAGCAGATTTAGAAGGGAAAAGGTCCCCACATTTCACCAGGGACGTGTCGTGCACACCTGGGTAGAGATCTGAGAGGAGCGCTTGTGTGTCCACGGGAGGGGGTGATGGCAGGAAGGAGGGGGGCATCCCCTCCTCAGAGGGAGGCCTGTTCTGTTTCTCTCATGCACAGCCGCCACTGGCAGTTCCTCCTGCTCCTGTGACTCATCCTGGGGCTAGGGGCCAGCCTTTTCAATTACCACACTCTTAGGACCCCTGTCCTTCTGAAATGAAACCTTCTCCAATGCACGTATACATGCAAATAAAACATGTACACGGCGCGCTGGCCAGCCTAGCGACGGATAGCAGCACACCTCAACAGTCTGCTCTTGGGATTTGAGAACTGAGACGTCTCTCTTTATTAATCATCCGAATACAAAAGGCTAATCTTCTTATGTCATTCCTCTCAAGGTTAAGCTGCACTGAGCAGTATCTTCTGATTCAGCTACTTATTTTTAAAAAGAAATTTTTTTTTTTTCATTCATTTTTTTTCCTGAATCAGGCAAATCAATGCCATCTTAGACACCCGTGCGCAACAGATCTGAGTGCAGTTAAATATGGTTAAATATGGTTAAATATAGACAGTTTTTCTTCTTTGCAGATTTTAAAACCCAAACAGGCTGGCACTGTCACAGGGGTAGTGCTTTTTATTTCCGGCCTGGTTTCTCGCAGTGAACTGTCGCTCGCACGTTGCCTGCCCGGAAGGCGTGCGTGCCAATTTTGTGAGCGCCCTCCTGGCTTCAGATCAGCCCCCGAGTGCTAAAAGAATATCGGCTCTCGTTGTAAGGCACAAACGCGACCTGTTCCAGATGGAGATTACTGGGCTAATGCGATCGTCTTTAAGCCAAGGGCCAAAAGCATCTGCCATTTTCCTAGCTGCAAGCTAGCCTATTAGCATTTGTTTTGGTTTATTTATTTATTTATTTGCTATTTTGAAAAGGAAGGAAATGTCGTGCTTCCTCCACAGACCTAGACGCCGCCAAATTGTTCCACTTTTATCGTAACCGCAGATATGTTGTATTCTTTTAGAAAGTTGGCCCCATTTCTTAATTTTAAATCTTAAATCTAATCTTAAATTTTCAAATTCAGTTTGTTTCGGTGTTCTAGAAGTTCAGGTTGTGTCGTTGGATGGTCAGTGCCCTGGTACTAGTCTGACTATGTCTTTGTCTCCCACCAGTACTCCCTATGCAACGAACCTCTTATTGAACTGTCCAACCCGGGCGCCAGCGGGTCCATCTTCTACGTTACCAAGGACGACGAGTTCATCATCAAGACTGTCATGCATAAGGAAGCGGAGTTCTTACAGAAGCTGCTACCTGGATACTACATGGTGAGTACATCCTGACCTCTGCTTCTGCCTGGAGAGGCACGGGGGACAAAATTATCTCTACCAGCGTTTACACTCCTGCTGGCAGAAATCTCCCCTCCTCCGGGGACCGATTCTCCTCATTTTAGAGAAACACTGGTGTTTGGATATTTTGGGTCTTCAAAGCATTTTCTCAGAACCGCCTCATGTGTGCTTTTCTTGAACTGTGAAATGTGGCCCTTCCCTATTGTCACATGACATTTTAAAATGGATTTGATTAATGTTTGTTTTGCCCGCTGAACAATTGTAAGTGCAATTGCATGTGTCAGTTTTTCAGTTTGGGTCCCCTTAGCCTCAATGGCATGGCACTGTGATGTATGTAGGCGCATTGCATGTGACCACAAAGTGTGAAACCGTGGCCTGCATGGCTGTGGTTGCATGTGCTGGTGTTGAGGTGAGAGGGCCCTGGGGGTAGAGGATACAAGGCCACACCTGATGGCTTTTTTCTGTGCAGCCGTACGGGCGTGTTTTCTTGGGCTCCTTTTTCTGTTCCAGCCACAGCCGGTCTCTTTTGCCTCCCGTTTCCCTGCAGCTCTTGCTCTCCTTCCAACAGGGACTGTGGGGTTGGGGAGGAGGCTGAATTGTCTGACATCAGTCTTAGACAGAAGTGTCTGACATCAGTCTTAGACAGCAGTCTTAGACAGCAGTCTTAGACAGCAGTCTTAGACAGCAGTCTTAGACAGCAGTCTTAGAGGCGGCCCTCGCTGGGCTGGAGCTTGTGTTCCCTAGATTTATCATGTCTGCCAGTGCAGCCTTTTACTGGGGCTATGTGGTGTAACTCTGTTCTAAATGGGGCTATGTGGTGTAACTCTGTTCTAAATGGGGCTATGTGGTGTAACTCTGTTCTAAATGGGGCTATGTGGTGTAACGCTGTTCTAACTGGGGCTATGTGGTGTAACGCTGTTCTAACTGGGGCTATGTGGTGTAACGCTGTTCTAACTGGGGCTATGTGGTGTATCGCTGTTCTAACAGGAGCAATGTGATGTAACTGTTCAAACAGAGACTGTGTGGAGTAAATATTCCAATGGGGCAATGTGATATAACTCTTAACAGGGGCTATGAGCCGTATACTCTGTGAGATGATGAAACTAAACGGATGCATTAAAACAATATTGTGTTTTCAGGGGGTTAGTTGGCTGCTTGTACTTCACTGTATGAGAATCAGTATTTCTGCTGAAGAATTTTAATGGCTGGGCATGCATTTGTTTAGCTTTTTCTTCCTGAATTTCTCTGCCATAATACCTGGCACGTTCTGTTATGCAGACAAGCTGAAATAAAGAACTGCTTCTACAAGCTCAGTAATTCTTTATCCATTGCATTAATTGCCATTAAAGGCCTTGTTATGTACAGGCCTTGTTATTTTTTTTGCTAAAAACATATTATTTCCATTGTATATATTCCATATATTCCAGTATCAGTTGGATTCCGAGCCTTTTTAATTATTATGTCCCTTCGTTTTGCACTCCAGAACTTGAACCAGAATCCCCGGACCCTGCTGCCAAAGTTCTTTGGGCTGTACTGTGTCCAGTCAGGTGGGAAGAACATCCGCATCGCCGTCATGAACAACGTCCTGCCCCGCGTGGTCCGCATGCACCTCAAGTACGACCTGAAGGGCTCCACCTACAAGCGCCGCGCCTCCAAGAAGGAGCGCGAGAAGTCCAAGCCTACCTTCAAGGACCTGGACTTCCTGCAGGACTTGCAGGATGGTCTTATGTTGGACACTGACACCTACAGCGCCCTGGTGAAGACTCTGCAGAGAGACTGTCTGGTGAGAAGAAGCACTTTATGGGTTTACCCCCCCCCCCACCTGTTCTGAAAATAATTGTGGTGGTGTTCATGGTTCTTTACTCTGAAGCTGAAACTGATCGTTGGTTTTGGTAAGAGTTGTTGAATGCAGTGTTCATGTAGGCCCTAATGTGTGGTTTGCCTGTGTGTTGAGTAGTTGGTGTATTATATAGTTGGTGTATTATATTCAATAATAATAATAGATCTATAATTATATGGGAGTTTTCTGTGTCTGCTAATTTTAGTAGCAAAAACCCTGACTGCACCGAAAGACGTTGACGGTTGAAAGGTCTAAAGTCTGACTGTATGTTTCAGGTGCTAGAGAGCTTCAAGATCATGGACTACAGCCTGCTGCTGGGGGTGCACAACATGGACCAGGCGGAGAGGGAGCGACAGATGGAGGGGTCCCAGGGCCCCAGCGACGAGAAGAGGCCCGTGGCACAGAAAGCCCTTTACTCCACTGCCATGGAGTCCATCCAGGGAGGGGCAGCGTGTGGGGAGTCCATTGACACAGACGACATGTGAGTCCCAGTGATGCGGAATACACAGGCTTCTGGTTATACGGGGTAATGCCTTAATCACTAACGTGCTGCCCAAATGTACTACTTTCCATATTTTTTGTTTTAGTGTCCATAATATATATAGGCAAAAATATTTCTCCTATCCTGTTGGTGCCGAAGTCCATTCAGTTACTTGCGTGTTCTTGGATATAGCTGTTCTTTGCATGTTTTTTTTTTTTTCCCCCAGGATGGGTGGTATCCCTGCAGTAAATGGGAAAGGGGAGCGTCTTTTGCTATACATCGGAATTATTGACATCTTGCAATCTTACAGGTACCTGAATTGTTACGTATTTCCATGTTTGTTTTATTTCTAATAATCACCTATTACCCCCCCACATTTGGAATGGCTAAATGCGCTAATACATCTCAGCTCTCTATGCCAAAACTCCCACCACTGCACGTGAGGAGGGTAAGGGTAAGGAAGTACGACTAGGCTCCTCCAATCCCAGTCGCCTTCCTGCCACCCGTCTCTTTTCCACACTGCAGGCTACACAGCCCGCATGGAAGGTTCAGGGCCAATTGGAGGAGAGGCACGTCCCTCTCAACGGTACTGCGAGCCAGGGGCAGGCCCAGGAAGCTGCTAGCAGACGCTCATTAGCATCAACCCGAGGAAAGCCCTGCTGATTTAACCCAATCCAGCCCGGGCAGCGCTATGTCGATTGGAAGCCGCCTCCGTTCTCTCCCAGTCACAGTCGGCAATGACATGAGCTGGATTCAAACAGTGGAATTTCCGAGCACCTTTACCAATCGGGAGACACCGCAGATGTTTCTGTTAGTGTTCGCAGATGGAACCAAAAGATCTGGTTATCAAATAAAACAGTTAGTTATCCCAGATCAATTTAAGGCCTGAGTGTGTGGAATGTAGCATTGGAGCATTTTATTTACACCATTTCTAAGAAGTAGACTATACCATTAGGCGCTGTTAAATATTTCGATTTTTTTTTTCTTTTCAGGCTAATCAAAAAACTGGAGCACACGTGGAAAGCTCTTGTTCACGATGGCGTAAGTTATCCCTTAACGCTTCTTTGTTAAACCACGTCAGACACCCCAATGGGACTGACATTCAGACCGTTAGGCTAACAGGCTATACTAACCTTGCTGCTCTGCTGGTGCGGTGTCAGGCAAGGAGACGTTCTGACCCGTTTCTCCTGCACATTTTGAATTATTTAGCACGGGGCTCCATCCGTCTCGTCCACTGTCTGGAAAGACTTTATAACCAGACCTCCTGGGTAATCCCACTCTCTCTCTTCATGAATTTATTGATGTTTCTCAGAGAATAGAAGTGGTGGCTGAGAGAAGCTGGACTCGTTTGTAAACAATACCATGCCAAACGCTCCTTTTCCATCTGCCTAAATAAGTACACGGCACTTCTGTTTATGAGTTCTCCAAGGTCCCTCTTCTCTTGGATTCGCCATTGTATGCAGTACTCTCATTTTTTAATCTTATCCACGTGTCTCTGTTCCCTTAGGATACAGTATCAGTCCACAGGCCCAGTTTCTATGCAGACAGGTTCTTCCGGTTCATGAGCACTACGGTATTCAGAAAAAACTCCTGTGAGTACCACCTGTGTGTTGTACAGGCCTCACTGTTGGTTTACGTGTACCCCATTATGTATCATCTATCCTCTTGTATATCCCTTCACTTCTGTTTGGTTCACAATAGTTGTGCATCCCATTGTGTAGTCAACACCCCATTACGTTCTGTAAACCTTATTGTCTTATACCCCAGTGTATAGCCTATACCACTCTTTATATCCCACTATGTACTTTTACTCTTCCATGTACCCTATAGTCCTCAATTTTCCATCCACCTACTATTTAAGTGTTCCTGTACTCCCTGACACCACTCGCCCTTGAGACAGTATTAGCCTGGTAGGTGGAGGAGAGTGTTCTGTAGCACACATTAAGTTTCACTTCCAGTCTTTCCTCCTGGGTCTTTCCAGCTCTGAAGTCCTCGCCCTCTAAGAAAGGGCGAGGGTCGCTGGCAGTGCCGAAGTACACGGGTCCTGGAGCTGCCTGGTCAGCCTGCCAGCTGCCGTTTGATCGGGACGAAGACATCTACGGCCTGCGGGGGGCCCACAGCTTCCCAACGCTGGAGGACGAGGGTAACAGCTCTGCAGCCTCATGTGCCAAAAACACCAACAAGTTGGCCCAACCCGCTCAATTCCTCCAACACAGTTAAATGAAATGCGAAACTTGCAAGATGTGTGTCCATCATCTATCCATAGACACATCTGTCAATACATCGATTGATCCATGAATCCATCTGTCAGTACCTCTGTCCATCCATTTAACCGTCTAAACCAGCCTTTAGCTGGAATAGCTGAGCACAGAGCTAGTGGGGCAATAAGAGTGTGATAGACTAAGCGCACATAACACTAAATCAGATTTACAGCCAGTGGCCCATTTAATACACTGAGCCCTATTAGCTGGAGTTCGCCGGTTCGAATTCTGCTCTTGTCATTAGCCGATTGTGCCCGGGAGAGCACAGTGGGTTGGTTAAATCGGCAGGGCTCGTCTTGGCTTGTTGCTTACGAGTACCTGTTGGTGTAGGGGACAGGCTTGTCAGATCAGGTCCCACCCCTGCTGTTGTATTCTTTCACTTAAAATAAATAGCCATAAATGTAGCCTGCACAAAAATACAAAAGGGGGAGTAAATACAATACATTTTAATAATTGTAAATAGGGGACAGGAGTACAAATGGCTGGCATAAACACAATGGAGGAGCATTGCTTCAGGTTATAGTCATTAAAAATCGGTTAAAATCTGACTACAGACAGTAAGATAACTGTGTCAGGTTGAGAGGAATTCCAGTCATTAGCTGCAGCAAAGTGGAAAGCGGAACAATCCAGATTATAGCAAGCTTCTGAGAAGATCAAAAGGTGCAGATCGACAGAAGACTGGATTCCAGATTGTTTATTTTGAAGATAAGGAACAGTTAGGACTTGCAGAAAAGTTTGTTTCAACTCTGACTTACAATGACAATTACTTTGCATTGATTCCATTACCGGGCAGTAGTTTCGAGTCTCGAAACACGTCATCAATTGTTTTGACTTTGTTTTTATGTAGTCCATTGGTGGTTGATGGTTATATCTCAGTTTCCTTGTTGGTGCAATGACTACAGGAGTTACACTGACTCCTGCTCTTTCGCTCTTTCGCTCTCTCTCTCTCTCTCTCTCTCTCTCTCTCTCTCTTGCTCTCTTAGGTCGGCCAGACCTTCCCTGCACTCCTCCGTCATTTGAGGAGGCAACAACGGCCTCCATCGCAACCACTTTGTCCTCAACAACCTCCCTGTCCATCCCTGAACGCTCCCCATCAGACACCTCTGAGCACCCTCGCAGCAGGTGACACTCTAACACAAACACGCGCATACACACACACAGACACACACATACGCACACGCACACACACAAACACACATACACGTGTACCCACAAGCACGCATACGCACACGCACACACACAAACACACATACACTTGTACCCACAAGCACGCATACGCACACTCACACACACAAACACACATACACGTGTACCCACAAGCATGCATACACGCACACGCACACACACACACACACACACGTGTACCCACAAGCATGCATACATGCACACGCACGCACACACACACACACACACACACGTGTACCCACAAGCATGCATACACACACACACACACACACACACACACACACACACACACACCACATCAGCTTGTAGAGGCATACATTCACATATGCTCTTAAATACCTCTGTGTCTTTCCCTTTTCCCTGCAGGAGACAGACCCAATCTTTAAGTCATGAAGGCAGGTATGTAACCGTTCAGGTGAAGTGATTGGATTAAAGAACTGGTTCATTGTTTGGTCCCAGACCTTTATTTTGGGTTTAATGCCAGGTATTGGTTTGTGGTTGTCTTCAACGAAGCTTTGTACAGTTCCATTTACATGGCATTTGTTTAAACAGAATGTCAAAAACAAAGCGCGAGAAAACTACAATGGAATGGACCTCTTTGGTGGCGACGGTATGCTTTCTGCGGGAGTCTGACTGGTGTCTTTCTTCTTGATCACCCAATCAACCAGGGCCCAGCATTATCGCGAGGAGGAGCCTCAGACAATCACAGTGGATGTGGTGAAGAGACACGACAGCGAGCCAATTATCACCCCTCTGCAGCCCTCAGCGGAGACCAGGTATTCCCCGGGGTCTCAGCTCCACGCTGCTAGGTCTCCGCATGCCGACGTGGAGACGGCGGTACTGATAGTGGTTAGGAACCCCTGAGCGAGGAGCTTAGCCTGGATTGCTTAAGCAAATACCCAGCTACATAAGGAGGTACGGAATCTGTTAAAGAAATAAAAAGATTAACTAAACTGCAAAAATAAAAAGCAATGGAGCTACCCCTGGATGAGGGCCCTGCTGAGCAAAGCATTATCGCTAAACAATAGATGTAAGGATTAATTAAAGTAATTCCAGGGTGTCTCCACTTAGCTGTAGCAGCACATATTTTATCCAAGTAAGCAAGACCGGTCTTTAGCATTTCTCTTCAAGGGGGCTGAAGGGCTCTTTATTCTTAATCCTTCTTCCTCTGTGTCAACTCTAAAAGCCGTGTCGCTCAAATCAATCTGGGATCTACCAAGAAATGACTCTGTGAGATCCCTATATTCATTTGTCCAAGGCACAACGACTCGCTCCTTTGTACGAGCAGGTGCATGCCCCTGAACAGGCTCTACCCATCTGTCTACACATAGCGGCGTTCCCGAGGCCGGCGTTCCCGAGGCCGGCGTTCCCGAGGCCGACGCCCCCTCGGAGCCCCCAGCAGAGCCTGACGTTGTCAGCCAGCTGTCCGGGGGCACCAGTCACGCCTCTATGGAAGAGGAAGACGTACCAGTCACCGACATCTACTTTGTAAGCCCCCACCCTCATCTCAACTCTGACCCTGTCCGGTTACATTGCCTCCACAGATGATATTTAACACTGGAGTTATCAATGTTAAATATCAAACAATGTAGTAAATATTTCCTACACGAGATAAACATTTTCAAATATTCAGCTCTTGTATCCATTTATTTGGATTGATAACGACGCGAGGTTAAGCCTAAACAAGTTACTACCGTGTTTGTATTTCATGGTGTGTCAGAGAGATGTATTGGGTTAATAGCTGTGGGTTAAGCCTCTGGGGATGATGAGCTGTTCTGTGTGACTTGCGTGTTCCGCAGTGGCGCAGCCCGGAGGACCTAGTGGAGCTGAGTGTGTGAGGGTGAGCGAGTTGAGTGGGAGTGCTGGTGTAAGAGAATGGCCTTTCCTCTCCGCAGCCTCACGTCTCCGGTGCTCCGTCAAACTGCAGCTCAGTAAACTCCAAAACAATAAAGATATACAGCTGGGCGAGGACCCTAAAGCAATTTACAGACGGTGACGCTGTGGAGAGAAGGCAGACTCGTTCTTGGCTGCTTTGATTCCACTGCATGTTCAACTCCCCCTGGTGGTTGTGTGTGAGAGTGCTGTGGAATATGCATGAATTCTCCTGTGCCTTCCAACTACAGAAGCAGAAGTGCTTGTTTCTTTCCATTTTTGTGGAAAATTGCAGGTTTGTTCGAGGTTACAGCAGAATTCAGAAGTTCATTGATTTTCCACTGGTTGCCTAAACAGATGAGGTATAACTTTGTTTTGATACCACAGACGGTCTATTTCGCTTTTGCACCCTGTCGTCTTATAGTTGCAACTATCCCAGTTAATCTGTACGCACTACATGTCAAGATCTGTAAGACTGATCTGGTTCATCAAGAAGCCTTGCAGGGCCATTCATATTACAGTCCCCATCTCGGCTGGCCCATGGATAAACAATGAGAGTGTGGCACGTGGCTTGTGGGGTCAAACCCACTGACATACCAGAACCAGACTGCAGCCCTGGAGACACACCCACTGCCAGGGTCAGACTGAAAAACTGAATGTGGTTTCCTTTATGAGACCGCGCTAAGGTGACCCTGCGTCTGACCACTTCCGGACCGGGGTTTCCCTGGCTTGCGACAGAGAGGTGAACAGGAAGGCCTGCAGGCCCCCTAGCTAATGAGAGGCCACTGCTCTTCTCCTGGGCCAGTAGGTCCACTGCTCCAAGCCTGGCCTCATCAAGAAGAATCTGCATGTTTCTACCTTGCATACCGTCCCAAAATCCTCAATGTGACGCACAATCTCTTCTAATCCCTCCAGTGCCTATGCTAATAGCTGTACATCTGCTTACATAGGTGTGAAAACAGCCGGATAAATGGGCCGTAGATTGGTGCGGCTCTCTGCAGCATCGGGTACCTTTCAAAATACAACCAACAATGAACCATGATTTGGGCCCCCCCTTCTCACGTCATACTCACGCATTTGGGGAAATTACACTGGGTTTAAATTGAATGGGAGAGTCGTCACTCTGCCAGGGAAGCGCTGCTTATGTCACGATTAATTCATTCACGAATCGCCTCCTTTTGTCTGCTTCTTCCAGCTGCGATGATACCCAGTTCCCTCCTAAAGGTTCAGGGCTCATTACATCCATTCACCTCATTGTTTTCTTTTGCTTTTCAGCTCTTTTCCATCATTTAGTTTTTTGTTATTTCGTCCTGGTTATCTGTTTTTCATCACATTTTCCTCCGTCACCTCTTTCCTCCATCTCTCACTTCTCCCCAACCTCCACCTCACTGTCCTCCTCACCGTCTCTGGGGGTTTGTCAGTTTGCGGACGGGAGATACTGGGTCTACTCCCCAATTCTGCGCCGTCACAAGCTGAACTCGAGCTCCAGCAACATTGTAAGTCCCAGCCACAGCCACTGGCCCTGCGAGGTGCGCATTAGAACCCCCCACCCCGGCCACTGCCCCGCCCCCCGTGTTTGTTCATCTGCGCTTCCTAGTACCTGGTTTTGGGCTCTAGCAGCCACACTCTCCTTAGTCTCCGCCTTGGTTTTGTCTGTGAGTTGTGGGTTGATGTGGGTCGCCGTGGAGCCAAACCGTATTTGCATGGTAGTAGAGCGTTATTACAGATTCGTATTGTAGTCCGCAACGCTGAATTGAGTGTTTGGTAACAGGGTGCATGCTGGGGCGGTAGGATGGAAGAAATGAAGGGGGAAGGGGCCTTCTCCTTCTCCAATGACTTTCTTTGCCTTTCTTTGGCAGTAGGGTTGTTTAGACCCTTTGCATTGGTTACAAGCCCACCCTGGTTACCAATTGCCAAACTTTTTAAGGGACATTGCTGCGCATAGGGATTTTATAACAAAGTTAAATCTAATGTTAATGCATTCCTACCAGAAAGAGGGGGTATAGTGATGAGAATATGAGTAGAAGTAATCGCATGGCCAAATTGCATTCACATTATTTGGTAACATTTTATATCATGTCAATATCTTTCATAGCCTTTCAGATTTTTCTATTTTGCACATCTCTAATTTTCACATCTTTCTGGTCCACCTGGTTTCATCGTGTGCTCTCTTCCTCTTTTTGCCCGTCTTTGTCTTTGTCGCCATCTCTCTGGCGCCCCCTGCTGTCTTTACTACGTTGTCGCAGCCTCCCGAGGAAAGGAGCTGGGTGTATTCTCCTCTTCACTATGGCACAGAGTCTCAGTCCTTATCGGATGGGGAGAGTGAGACAGTAAGTGTAAGCTGATATCTAACATACAGATTCCAATACAGAATACATCCCTTGCCCGCCGTCTGGTCTCAGCATCGCAAAAGCGCTTAACCCTAAACATCACTAAACTTTACCGTCTTTTGTTCAATTTCCCTAGTTTTTCATTGTATTTGTTTTTTCCATTTGCTATAGTTCAACCTATTTCTTTATCATCATTAACGTCAATAATAAATGCACGCGGGTTATTTACTGTTTCCTAAACTGGTTTGCAAGAGGAACCTGTTGCAAACGGCATTCCTTCTGTCATCTGTTTGATCTCCCGTTTCTGAGAGGAAGAAAGCCTTCCAGTAGTTTAGTCTCTGTTGCTCTCAGATTGGATTCTGTGGGCTCCTTTTCTCCTCAAGCTGGCAACGCAGTTGCTATTGAACCTGAAATAATCTTCTTCGGTTCATCAGAAGAGACCGGCCACTTGGGCAGGACTAGCATGCACTGAGATGTGCCAGCAATGCTGTCTGGCCCTGGATGTCCACAGTTTGTCTTCTGTTAAATCCCCTCAGGTCACATTTTGAAGATGTCAATGCATGCTGACGTGAATCCTGGTTGCTTGTTTAAAGGTGACTGGAGTGCTGGCGCCCAGCTCTAACCTGATGTTTCTAGTGCTGTGGAGCCTTGCTGTTTCAGGGGTGTTTCTAACTGGCTTGCTGTTTGAGTACCTTCCACTGCCCAGCTCACAGTGTATTAACTGCATTTTATACAGTTGCAGTGTCAATTGTGTGTTGGAAAAGGACTGACAGCCCTCTTCGGTTTCTTCCTGTCCCCACAGTAGACCTATGCAGCTGGTGAAGCCCAGGCGAGGAGCGGTTATGAGAGGACCAGGGGCTGCTTCTCCAGGCGGAACCGAGGAGGTCGTGTCGCCTCCCAAACAGTGGCATGATTTCAACCCAAATCCATTTTTTTAAAAGGAAGAAGGGGAGGACAAACATGGGAGAAATTCCTTAAAATTACTCTGACACGTTTTCCAGAACCATGTTAGTCCACCCGTGATGAATATCCACACATATCCGATCAGCAGAAACACAACGAAGTATAGATTAGCATACCTGTCTGTGAAGTATGAGTATGACCTCCTTTCCCTGTTTAAAGGGTACAAGCATACTATACCTTTTCCACACCTCTCACTTATACCCCTCTATACTGAAATTTCCACACAGTAGTCTTATGTCAAGCAACACGGTTTAATTGCTTTTCTATTTCATTTATGCACTTTTTTAAGCAAATATTGTGAAAATATTTTTTTATTTATTATATTATGTGTTTAAAAAATGTAGACGTGCGCTACAGTCGAGCTTGGTAAATCAAGAGAAAAGGGAATCATTTTTATTTGTGGTGAAAATTAAATCTTCTCTGATTTTATGGGACCCAAAATCTTACACCCTAAGTATATTCTGTTTTTCAAAAGGACAACCATATGACACAGCTGTGTATTGTTCTGTCTGCGTTGCAGGGTTCTCTCTAGCTTTTATAATGAGGTAAAACATTGTAAAAGCAAAAAAAACCTACGATCAGGCATCTTATATTGTCTGGATACCGATTTATCTTGTTTTTAATCAGGCTGCTGTTAGATTATAATTTTTTTTTTTTTGCTTTCCACATTTGGTTAGTGCCAATGAGGCAACGGGAATCGGCGAAGAGCTTATGGCAGGAGAGCACTTTTTTTACAACTCAGGGCAGGAACATCTCACTGGCAGAGTGGAAAGCAACTGCAGTCGTAAGTTTCTGGTGGCATGAACTTAAAGAAGGCCTCCGCCTGACATCTTCCATCCTCCATCTGGTGCAGCTTCCATGTCAGAGCTCCTGACGTGGGAAAAGGGTTCGAATATGAACTCGCTTCGGAGTTTCTCACAACGGAGATGTTCACTGGATCATTCTAAAGTCGTTTTGTTTCTTAGAACTAATTACTCTTGAAGCACTCCAGTAGAAACCAGCTGTGTTCATATTTGCCTGTCTTGTCTTGGTAATGGCCTGCGCAGCCTAACGTTTGGGATATAGCCTCATTCCCTCCCTAACTGTCTGCTAGTTGTAACACTAGAGGAATGTCTTCCAGGAAAGGCATATCTGTTTAAGCAATGCAGCAAAGCATTATTCGTGAACTGCCTGTTATGTTAGGTTGAGGTGATGTTTTGTAAGGTTCAAATGCCCGTAGTTAATGAAATTTGGGGATCTTGTGTCTGTGTTGCTCTGGGCCAAGTGCTTATCTTACAAAGAATCTTGTACTGATCTTCTGATTTGGATGCTACCAACATGTTGGGTAGACGGAGTCTTACCAGTGTATTATTTTTCAGTATTGTAAGTCTTCTTAGATTCTGTGTTTGATTCTGTTGGATCATAGCACCAAAGTCAGAGGGGGAACATTCGTTGAAAAAAGGTTTTTAATACAGGTATAGTTGCAGTGTTGACCTTGCATTGATTTTACAGCAATCTTGCTGTTACACTAGTCTCTGCTACAGCAGTTTCCACAGAACCTAGTGCAGGCTGAATATGTCTGCCCTCAGGTACTCCCCCTTCTAAGTCGGGAGTGGAGACATGTAGCGAAACTAGAAGTTTCAATCACATTCTATCAATTCTGACACTTTAGACTAAATTGCTTCAATTTTTTTTCTCTGACGCCTAAATTTGACTGCAATGCAGTCAAAATTCAATGAGCAACTACTAGGCTCTTAAAATTTAAACTCCTCAATCGCTATTGGGAGTCTGTGCAGTCCATCATAATAATAGGGTATGTTTATTTGCTGACATCCCTAGGAAACTGGATTGAGGTTGAGTGACAGGCTGCCAAAGCCAATGGAGAGCTAAGTTAATTTTCCGCATTCTGTCCATAAATAATTGATTTTTGCGGTTTTCACTATCAGTTTATTGTTAGTCATCTGATAAAACTCTACTGGGAATAAAATATATTTTCTGTATGCACGTAACACCTAAAAGCAAGCTTAAAATGGGAATTATAAAATTATTTTGAAAAAGTCTGTCTATAGTAATTTATTTACTCTGTGAAGTAAGGGATGGAGTACGGGGATATTAGGCATAATTCTAATCTGTGACTAAGGTGTCCAGTGGCCAGTTATTGCTTGCTGTTATAAATAACGACAACATGAGTTGAACAGTGACATAGTCATTATCTGTAGGTACTTAACATTTTATTGCCTTACCGAGAAATCTCTGTCGCTGCAACGGACAGCCTACATATTTCCGAGGTTAGATTAATGACCATGTTTAATGGGACGTCCATACTTTATCAGGGTATTGGAATGGGACAAATGCTTGATTGGTGAGAATCAAGGCTTTTATCTTTTCTTTTCTTTTTTAAACAAAAACAGATCACTTGTCAGTGATAGTGTATATTAAATCTGTTTGGGGGTTCTCCCAACAGGTTTGCCGAATTAATTTATGTCTGTGTGTGAGAGTGTATTAAAGATTCTGTTTACTCTTTTGGCCATTATATAATTGGGAGTTATTATTATAAGGAATAGCATGTATCCTCCCCCCTCCCCTGCCCCCAACATCATCAAGTATATCTGACATAATTATCTGTATCGATCTGTAAATATTTATTTATTCATTCATGATGATAAATAGATGGCTATATTTGTGTGGTACAACTCTTAAGAACAGAGAATAAATGCAAAATAAAGTGTCTTCTGGTCTATGCAGTATCGTTTTCTTCCATGTCTCAAAACCCCATCTTTATATCATTAAGTCTAATGTTAAATATATCAGGGGAGCTGTCCATTTAGTTGCTATCTTCATTTACAGAGCACACTAGTTCCTTTCAATAGAGTCTACTACTTTGGTGTGTTATTTGACCAAATACTGAAACAACTACAGAAGTGTAATTGTAAGTGTATCATGCTGAGTAAAAGGTACAGCCCTCAAATAATTTATCCAATGAATTTAATAAAAGAAAAGTTGCAATCAAGTTAATTACTTGATGTAAATAAAAACTAAATATATACCATTTAAATTACTGCCTTCAACCAATACTAAAATACTTTTTGGGACCGACTGATTTCCAGCCCAATTTTTCATATAGTGTACCACCCGGGAAGAGACATGTCCCTCACCGAAAGCACCTCCAACCTGTAGGTGCCCGGGAGGCCGGCGGGGGTCACTATTTCCCCAGGAGTTGGGAGTTGTGAACCCAACCCACGTGACACTTGGATACTTTCGGTTACAGTCGGTTGTGACGTGATCCAGATTCAAACCTGAATCGTAGTTCCCAGCCTGTACCAAATGAGCACCTTAACCGACTGAGCCACTGGGGACACCCATGTTAACGTTTTTTGAGAACCTGAACAATTAATAAGAAAAGTGAAGGAAACATGCTGCCAATATTCCTGTAGCTTAAGGTTTTGTGACGAATGGGGCTCTAGTGTTACAAGTGGCAGTATTTCCACCATCCCTAGCAAAGCCATCTACATTACTTAATTCTATAGAGACCATTCCATGTCACATGTTTGCTACAATGCCTGAGATCTTCACTGGTATATGTTGTATGGTTTTAAACCCAAACATTGGCATTAGTTCTTAACTGTGAACTTAATCATTTTTCATGACACTTCATCTCAGTCCAGAATGCTGTGTTTATTCGCGTCTGTGTTTGGGTTTTTACTCAGCACCAGAGATGATCATTGGTTCTTTTCACAATATCTTCAACTACTACATCCTGAGTGATTTTAAGCAGTAACAGGAAACTACTAGGCCTCCAAACAAGGTTGAGATGTGTTTTCATATCCATGGTCTCTCAGACCATGTACGTGCTCCCTTCGAAATAGCAACAGCCTCATATAGACTATAATTGTTTTCAAAATGACTCATGTAACCATTATGGACATTCTCAGCATTACAAATCCATTTGATATTAATGCTAGTGATGTTTTTTTTGTAACTGATCGATTCACTTGCAGGCCCATTAATGGAGAAACAATGGAGAGTTTACCTGTGGTGTCATTGACACCTGAAGTGATGATGCACTTGCACCTTTGACAACAAAACTCAGGAGACTCAGGTTTGCAGCAATAAAGAAAAAACAGATACAGGAGAAGGATAAGGTCAAATCCAAACAACACGGGAAATGAAGAAAACATGGGAGAACCATGCACATTTCCACATGCAAGCTCCACCAACGGCTTGCATCTCATTTCATCTGGTGACGTAGATAAATTCCTGGCAGTGCCTTTGGTTGATAGCCAAAACTAGCTCCAGGGAATATTAATGCATGCATAGTGGCAGAAAATGCATTGGGAAAGCAAGGTCGAGGTCTGTCCTTCAGCAATGACAATGTAGCAGGCCACGGCCCTGTTTCAGAAAGTAGGTTTAACAAACTCTGAGTTTAAACCTGAACTCTGGGTTGACTGACAATGAGTTCAATGAGTGAAGTTAACCCTGAGTAAAGCACGTGCATGAGGAGATAAAAAGCCCTCATCAAAGGAACGCAGATAATCTGATTCGTCATGGCAACAGGAGCAAAAAGGGTTCGAACCTCCTACTTCTCCCCAGTGGAGAATGAAATATTAATGAATTCGTATGCAGAATAAGAGTATATATTTAAAGCAATACCGTAGCAGCAGCAAAAGAACGCGAGCGAAAGTAACATCCGACAGTTGATGATAGTGTTGTACCATAATAAAACTTACACATTCTTTTTTTCTAAGAGCGAAAAAAAGATGCTGGAAATTACAATAATACACCTCCACAGCACAACTTACCTCAGTAAGATGTTGTTCAGCATTGGCCCATGGCTTACAATGAAACTAAGCAGACCTGGCACTGTGAAATTCAATGTCATTTTTTTGTGTTCCTATAGCTCCCTGTGCAGCAGCTGTACAAGGTGACTTCAATAAACAAATTGAAAACTGTAATTTAGAAATGGACCACATAAGGCTGCAAATTTACTTGTTTGAACAACATCAAAAATATTATCAACTGTACTTCATTTGTACTTGCAGGAAATAAAGATGACTTAATAAAAAGAAAGACATTGTCTTTATTTGACACTGGGGAGGTGATGGGTCCATCAGAAATGATGGTCGCATATTGTGTCTCTGACTGCTGTTCCATCTCAGGCGTCAGCAGGGTGGTCAGGATCGTTATCAGGATCGTTCACTGGTTGAGTAGGACATTGTTCTCCTCTAATTGTGGCAATGTTGTGGAGAATCACACATGCCACAAAAATGTCACATACCACTTCAGGGGAGAATCTGAGCCTATGAAGGGACTGGAACCGGGCCTTGAGCATCCCAATGGTCGTCTCTACTCTGGCTCGTGTCCTGCCGTGAACTAAGTTATAACATTGCTGCGGGCCAGGCTCAGGATCAGGGCAAAGGGTCAGCAAATAGGCCTAGCAGGGGTACCCTCTGTCACCAAGCAGGTAACCATCAAACTCTCCTTGGGTAATACGAGGATACAGTTAAAATTTTCAGTTGCAAGAGGAGGAAACAAAATATTGATTATAATAGGATATAGCTATATATATATAAACTCACCGCGGACAAATCTAGCACTCAGTGTACACTCACAAAACATTTGCAAGTCATGCAAAGATCCAGGCCGCTTTTCATCCACTTTGCTGATGATGTGGGCTGCATCACATGTGATCTTCACAGTACAGTAACAGTAATTAGCTGCAGTAGCTGTATTGTGAATTATACTGCGGTTACAAAACCCTTCTTTCCTGTATTAACTGTAATGCTAGTGTTCTTCCAGTATTCTTCACTTAATCACTGCCCATTTATTCCTCCTTCTATCTATTATTTACTGTTTATCTATTGTGTGTTGTGTAACAGTAATATTTATTCCACATTGGTGAGAATTTGTAATTAGAATTTTTAAATCTGCAAGCAACTGTATGGTTAGTAATTTACCTTTTCGTACTCGGCATTGTTCATTTGTTGTTATTTTTTGAATGGTATTGGAACATTCTATTTCTTTGTATTTAAATTTTTACTGAGTTTTTCCATTTGCTTTTTTTCTGTGTGTTTTAACTTTGATGTTGATATTATCCGGGATATATTCTTGTGTTTTTATGACACTGGTTAAATCTTTTTAAGTATCACATCACTGCTCCTTGCATCACTGCGTAATGGGAAAAATATAAATGGATTGACCCATTTAATTTGCATAGTCTTGATCTACATGAATAGCTCGCTATCATGTCAACATTCAAACCTAAAAAATTTAGGGCGATCTGACTGGTCAAGAAAATGGTGCAATCTGACTGGTCGAAAAAGACGAGCGATAAGATTGAGCAAAAATTTTGAGCGATCTGATTGGTCGAAAAAGTTGAGCAATGTGATTGGTCGAAAATTTTGGGCGATATGATTGGTCGAAAATCTCGGGCGATATGATTGGTTGAAAAAATGGAGCAATCTGATTGGTTGAAAATTTGGAGCAATCTGATAGGTCGAAAATATTGAGTGATCTGAGTGGTCGAAAATTTTGAGCGATCTGATTGGTCAAAAAAAAATGTACGATCTGATTTGTCTAAAGTTTCGGGCGATCTGATTGATCGAATAAATGGAACAATTTCTTTGGTCGAAAATTTCGGGCAATCTGATGGTCGAAAATTTTGGGCGATCTGATTGGTGGTAAAAAAGGAGCGATCCGATTGGTCGAAAAATTCAGGCGATCTGATTGGTAGAAAAAAATCGAGCAATTTCTTTGGTCGAAAAGTTTTTGGCGATTTGATTGGTCGAATATTTCAAGCGATCTTATTGGTTGAAAATTTCAAGCGATCTGATTGGTTAAAAAAATGGAGCTATTGATTGGTCGAACATTTTGAGCGATCTGATTGGTCGAAAATCTTTTAACTTTTAAGCACAAGAAAAATATTAATAGACACACACTGTAAATGTATTTTACGTTATGGTATAAATCCCCCAATATTAAACACAGAAAAACTGGTTTAAAGGTTTAAATTCAATGTCAAATAGTTAACTATTACGCAGTCTACATAAATACTGTTTTATATATATTATATTATGTATTGTTATTTGTATTATGAAATAACGTCAAATAAAATGTTAGATTTTAGAATTTTAGAAATCATTAAAGAGAAACACAATATTTCGGGCTGTATAGTACTGTACATATGTAATGTCCTGTACAGAAAAACCTGAAAATTGTGCCAAAGTACAACAGGGGTCTAACCTACTCAGTACTCCAACTATCTAAATCCTCCGAGGTTGAACAAAATAATGTGTCATGCAGAATGTTTTGAAGTCTTTAGTGCAGCCCACATTGCTGCATTCAGGACATTGTGAAGTATGGCACATATATGGCTCTGTACAGACATTGGCAATTATTCCTCATCAATCAAGCTGCAATCATTAATTTACTGTATAATGAGACAGAAGCTGTCCATGGTCCTGAAAAGAAAATAATTTTGAAAAGTGTTAATTTACCAGTGGAATTGGGAGATCCTGATGTAGATTTTCAGTTACAAATTGCTCACAATCTGTGTTGGGTGTCTCTCCAGGCATGTGCTCCTGTGTTGTTTTTGTGTAACTATATCTGGTGTGCATGTGTCACTACAAAGATCCGCTGCACTGTATACCACACAGACAATGCAAAAAGCTACACCAAATGTTTCACTGGCCCATTGACCCATTATGAGCAGAATTTCAACAGAAATCTTTTAAATCTGGGAAATTCAAATAGAACGGGTAAATTATTCCTTAAAGAGGTAGACACAAAAGAAGAAGATGAAGTACTGGTTGATGCAGTCATTGAAATGTCTAAATCATGCAAGTATTATAACCTAGGGCTGGGGCATTCTGTTACTGGGGCATTCTGTTAGGTAGATGTGTTTTCCCAGACAAAAATAAATGGTGAACAAATAAAAAGAGAGATGGAACCACAGCTGCCAAAAAAAACAACTAAAAACTAAAAAACTGGTGATGTTTTTGTAGAATTGACTCTGTGGTGTAAAGTATAGCAGCACCACGCATGTCCCTGTATTAAGCACAAGAGGGGGCTAATATTCCAGAAAAGCCAGAGCCGATTTGCTGTGTAATCTTGTAGCAGCAGAAACCGACAGACTTAGTCTTTCTGATGATGTCTGTTTTATCCGTTATGAAACATGTGCTTCTTTTACGATTAGGATTTATCAAACAAAAACAAAACTATTAAACCCTTCTAAGGGTTTTTAAATTAACTGCATATTTAACAGTTGTTAAGGTCAAACCATAGCTGCAATCACAATTATATGAAAATAATTAGACAGTTTTTAGCTTTTATCATATTTCTGAGTATGTGAGCTTAAAATACATTTTAATAAATTACTATTTTGGGGGAAAAAATTTGGTCCTGAAGAAAATTATTTCTTT
>JAOYSI010049762.1:6617-26122 GCA_025775065.1 Hiodon alosoides | reverse complement strand
CCCCCCCCCCCCCCCCCCCCCCCCCCCCCCCCCCCCCCCCCCCCCCCCCCCCCCCCCCCCCCCCCCCCCCCGCAAACAAACTTTTTAAACAAACATTTAAAAGCACAAAAAATATATGAAACCATAGAAAATAATGACATTGAAAGAACTGAATTGAATGTAAATCAATCAATAAAATGATCAGTTGGAATGTATATTTGGAAAACTACTTAATGCCAGTTCAATGCATCAAATTTAAGACTTTTTAATGCCAAAATCTAATTTTTTGCTAAATCAATTTAATGTCTATTAAGACATTTTAATGGCCAGCTGTTACGACCCCAGACGCAAAAAAAAAGGCTATTTCACACAGGCTATTATTCCGGACAGGATGTGTCGATTTTTGTCACCTCTTCATTGTGCCTTCAAATGCCAATCCTGTAGCCTTCATCTAGCTGTTCAGCAATGCTAATCTTCCCAAAAAACTGTAGCCTCATAGCATTGTCTAGATGATTGTGGCTACTTTCATTCCGTTTGCATTTTTCAGAATTTTTTTTTGTTTTTTTAACTCTCATACCCCTGTTGTGGTCCACAATGCTTTGATGCCAGGACTTTGAAAAAGCAAAAAAATAGGGTGTGCTCTCCTGTAGTCACTTGACTATATAAAGTCCGTTCTGATGAATCAGACTTCCAGTTCATGATATCAATAATTAATTTGGGACTAGTCATAATAACAATTCTTCATAACAACAATTCATAACTAAAACGCAATGGCTCACTGCAAAAGCTTTCCAGGAACCTCAGCCAATCAATAGGCATCAGTAATCAAGTATCTGGGTCATGGCACTATTGCAACTAAACTGGTCCAACCCCCCACCTCTGGCTTTTGCCACTTACAAACACTGCACCGCCATAGCCAGGAATAACTCAGGTCCTCACAACCTCTTTACAGACAACAGAAAGGCTGAGCTAAAGAACTTTGTCCCTAGCTCAAGGAATTCATAATGCTCTTGTCTTTGACTGTAGGGAGTGATGTCACTGTCTGTGGCAAGCTTGTTCACAACAAGCCCCACAAATGTGGGTGGCAGTAATACACCCATACAAGTGTTCAGTCTGCCGGAAAGTAAAAGAAGAAGAGGAAGATGTGAACTTGCTTTTAGAGGTCATGACAAAACAACTGACAACAACATCAATTCAGTTCCGTAGCATTTGTGTAAGAATGTATTATAGATAATGGGAAATTTAATGACAGCGTACGAATCTACATTACGTTATACGTTTTGGCAACCCCGGGGCGTACGGACGGCGGATGCAGCTGAAGCCGCACCCCCCTCAAGCTCGGGGGCAGGTTCTTGAGGGGCGGTACGTTCCCACCCCAGCAATTGCCAGCGCAGCTGACAGGCATCAGCTGATTGGGGAAGGGAAAGGACAAAAGCCGGCAACCCCGAGTGGAAGATGGTGGTGCCAGGGAGACGAGAGCCGCAACCTGAATGCAGTCTCTACTTCATGCTCAAGAGTAATTTTACCCTGGAGCAATTCCTCTTCAGATATAAGCCATTCAAAACAACTAAATTCTGGCTAGTTTTAATAACTGTTTATTATTTATTGATATCAACAGTTCAATTAAATATATTAACTTATGACGTCTGAAATGTTGACATCAGGAACATAAAATAATTACCTGCAAAAATATTATGAATATCAAAATGTGGAAATACAAAATTAAATGTAGATATCTAAAATTGCAATTACAACTAGTTGAAACTGAATTACATATTGTCCATTCAACTGTTGGTCTTTTTACATTGCATGTGATCCAATGAAGCTTCAAGCTATTTACAGTGTTTAAGTAACATATGCTGTATTGGCACTACAGCTGAATAATCAAGCAGCATTAAATGAAGTATTTAATAATATGGCTTCATGGGTTCATCCACAACCATTCAAGTCCACCTCGCAAGTACCTCGATTCCGTCAGTAGTTTCCACAGTCCAAACATATCTCAGAAGAACTGAAGAACAATACAGATTTCAGTGGGATTGCTACATTAATAAGAAACACTCACTTGACCGAAAGATGATAAATGGTGTTTCTGGTATCAGTGAAGACCTTCCTGATTTGTGGTATTGTTGTTTCTCTCCAAAATATGTTTATCAGGTGGTGTTGTATGCGACTTGAAAACGAAAGCGTTTTCTGCTTCGAAGTGAGCATTCATTAGAATGTACACATCAAAGAACAACAAGAGAAAATAATCAATAGGGTGGAGGCCATTTTCTTCCCCATGACAGCTGTAAAAACCAGTTGAGCCAGCCGTAATGAGTGAAATTGACTTATAGCCTGTGTGCATTTTCAACAAATGTATGTTTTCATGAAAATTGTAAGGGTTTGTGTCCACCAGAATATTTATGCAGAGCTTTGGCAGCACTGGGCTTTTCTTCCATAGGCATAAACAGCTGCCCCCACTAGACCTCGTATTTCTGATCCCTCCCCCAACTGCCTCTCCTGCTTGTATTCAAATCTGAAGCAACTGCAATCAGAAATGACAACTGTAGAAGGCAGTCTGAAATGCTTTAGCTGCTTTGAATCAGCTAATTGAAATACAGTGCCCTCCATAATGTTTGGGATAAAGTCATGTTTTTTTCCTCTGTAGTCCACCGGCTAAAGTGTACATTCTCAGGTTTTATTAAAGAGTATTTTTATACATTTTGGTTTAAAAAAACACCTTTTATACATAGTCCCCCCCATTTCAGGACACCATAATGTTTTTGTCCCAAACATTCTGGACTGCACTGTATATCATAGCTTGTGACATAGCATATAAGAATATAAGATGACGAATGACTCGTCATCGCACATCATTTCTATGTAATTTTTGTTTTTCCTGTTTTACCACATGACAAGCAGTTTCTTTAGTTGTTTAGAGGATGAGCAATTAACTTATCAACCTCAGTCAAGTTAGTAAATTCTGCAATAGTTTATATTTATATATATTTTTATCAGCTGATACCTGTAGGTCATATTCCTAAATGTGACTCTCCAGAGATTAAAATAAATGGTAGGAACAACACAATTAAAAGGAGGAACCGAGAGGAGCAGGTTTGGTAGATGGGAGAGTTTGAGTTGAAAGCCTCTCTGTTTTCTGATTACCACCCTGGAGTAACCAGGAAACTATTTAATAGATTATTGGAATCACAAAGATGGAATCAAAGATTTCAACCTGAAAGATGGGTGTGGCTTAAATACAATAATAAATTCCACTGTGGCTTTAATTAGAAACCACTGTTCTATTTAAAGAGTCTGAGCAAGTTAATGAACAATTGAATTAAATATTAAGGAACTCAATACAGAGTCTGAAGTTTATTTAAAACCATTCATAACCATAGAACATTTTTTTCCATGTTTTTTAGGTAAAACACTAATATGTAACAAAAAGGTTTTCCTGGTAAGAATCTGGTCCTATTTATGTCTGCCTGGTTTTGTTATGGGGCTTTCGTAATTAATACTTTGAGTTTATGCTATTTATTAATAGTATAGTTAATACTCAAATAACATTGAAGAACATGGTAAACATTGAATTTATTTAACTAATTGCAATTATTTCCATAACCCTTTAAAAAGAAATGGTCAGTTACAGAACTATATGATTATAGCAGGACCTTTTAAGGAATGCTATGATTCTATTCAAATATATATAATCTAGGAAGGGATTTGAGAGCAGAGACTGGATTATTACTGAAAACAATGACGAACACCTGTGACTGATTATGGGAACAATGAGTGTGGGTGACATCTAGTGGGAAAAACCTTATTGCCCCTTCAGC
Organism: Hiodon alosoides; assembly: GCA_025775065.1. NCBI lineage: Eukaryota > Metazoa > Chordata > Actinopteri > Hiodontiformes > Hiodontidae > Hiodon > Hiodon alosoides. The sequence goes on along the minus strand of JAOYSI010049762.1, from coordinate 22,322 downwards.
CACTATCCAAAAATAATACATTTTTTAATTTAAACGCCCTCTGCCCCCCTCACATCACTTGGAATTTCTGAGCCACCTGCAGTGGTTCTGAAACAGTGCCTGATCACAGGTGGGCTATTGACACTTTGGGGACCAGCTCTGGGTGACACTTTCATTCAGCCCCATGGCTCCTGCCTTGATGTTGCCAGCCCCATTGTGTCACCTGACAGGTGCAGAGGGAGAATGGGCCCCTGTCCCAGATATGGGCTGTGACGACAATAAAATGCCAAGGTAATCATTGCCTTAATACAGCAGGGAAAAAGCAACAACATTACAAAAAGAAAATAAATCACTGTGTTTTGAGTTGAACGATATGCTCAATGCTATGCATTTAAGATGTTTTAATTAATTAAGAGATATTGTATATCAACGGGCTGTCTCATCAGTCCATGCTTTTACAACCAAGTCTGATATTAGCCTCACAAGCCTTCTGTTCTTATACTAGATGGAAACAAGATTGTTTAAAAAAAAAAAAATGTTTTATTATTGAACGAGGCATGAGGCACACCATTGCTGTGTGCTGTCAAAGCTGTTAGACAGTACCCTGGTTTGAAAAGCTGCCATGTGATGTAAGCGAGACCTGCTGTAAAATCCTCACTCCTATTCTCTCTCTCTCTCTCTCTCTCTCTCTCTCTCTCACACACACACACACAGAAACAAGCAAACTAAAGGACACACATCTGCTGGAATATACTTACTCCAATTCTCACACACATTCATACGCACACACCTGCTCTCACCTTCTTGTGAGAGCCATTTATTTTATCAGAAAGGTCTCGACACCACTGACGCTCAATGCCAGAATACAAGATAATCAACGACATGTGAGCTCATTGTCAGCTCTATTCAAGGACAATCAATTAGCTTTTATTAGGGGTGAAGAAAACATGAAAAATAAACTGTCTGTCAAACCTAGTATTTGAGCGTGCATTTTGGGACATTGAGTTTTTCTCCAAATCTTTGCAGCTGGTGAGCATGGTAGCGTTGCATTGCAGTGTGTTTACTGTGTGTGTTCAGCTCGCTTTGCTCTAATACCAGGGTGCCAGAGGATCAAATCTCAGGTGAGTTAAATCCCTTTGTTGTGCCTTGCGATGATCACTCCAATATGGGCCACAGACCGTAGGTTGATTTGGGCAAAGAACCAGGCGTGGCTGCCTGAAACCTAGAGACAACCACATGTTCAGCCTTCGCAGGGGTGAACAGTGAAGACCAAGCAATAATTTCCAACGATTCATCAGAAGGGGCAAATTACAATGCATGTGTATTTGGTACTTTTGCATGTATGAAAACTGCATCTCCCTTGCCTCGAATGCACTGCGTCCACTCAGAATGTCTGTGCACAAAAGGCTCAGTTCATTAATGCAATTATTCCATATTATGCTGCAGGAAGTATGGGTTCTATTTTTACCTTTCTGTTACGTTGTGAAATAATTATGCTGTTTTCCCCTCAAAGGTCTACCTCCAGAACATGGCAAGTGAGCGAAAATATGTTGGCCCTATAATGATTAGCAATGATTACATAAGGTTCCAGCAGCTGGTAAAGAGATTTCAACCTTGCAGAACTCAGGCCCTCCAGCAGTGAAATCTACATTTTTCACCAATTTGGTTTGTCACCTTAAAAATACCCTGATTTGATGGATGCTCTGTTGTGTTTTATCTAGAATTATTAAAATGCTATCAATTGACTGTTTTTGTGTTGTTATTTACTATTATGTTTGTAATTTATTTTTAGTTTTCCTACTTTTGGTCTGAGTGCACAGTAAATCAACCCTGAGCCTATTTGTGCCGTCCTCAGTGCTTTAGAGCTCAAAAAGACGCTTCTTCCTTCTTAATTCTGGGAATCCCAACTGGGGCACCCCAAGTCAAATCTGCAAGGCTGAACTTGCTTTAAAAAATAATCTAGGCTCTGTGCAATATTGTAAAAAAATGTTTGTGAATTTATAGGGGATAGGGTTTTTAAAACGAATTTTGAATTCCTAGGCAGACTGCTGTGTTTGGCAGAGCACAGGCAATTTCTTGCTTTGCCATGGAAAGTACACCGTGCAATTATCCCTGTGCCTATCAGTTTACAAAACGTTGTTACACAACAGCAAGCGCTCACAGGTCAACTCCCTGACTCACAATCCACCCACAAGTTAGTGTTTGGGGGGAGTTTATTCAGCGGTTGAGGCAAATTCAGTCGTCAGTGAATTTACCTGAATGCGTGTTCTAAATTTTTTGTTTAGAAATCTAAAAATATTTCTGATTGAGGATTGTTGCATATGTTAAAGAGCATATGACCAACTAAATGCATCCGAATGTTTTTATTATATAGTTTTCATCCAAATGAAATAAAAAAAAAAACATACAATCAAACTCTTAAATTCAGTTGCTATTAACATTTCCCTTATAATGTACTGGTCCAGCCAGTAGGCTCGGTACAAAACATGTTAAACATGTATCAGTCATAAATAAAATGACAAAGGGTGCTTATTTAATGTGAAGACGTTTTCACCTTTACTGAACCTTGCCTTTCTCAATTGTTTTGCTTAATTTACCAGAGGAGCTATATCCAAGGACTTGCCGGAGATCAGTGCTAAAGCTCGGGCGACGAGCAAGCGGGTATTCCGCTCCACATGCTGCGTCGAGGGCGCGAGTTCCGTTGCTTCTCCCCCTCGGCCGCCCCGAGCGCAGCGCTTGGTAAGAGCGTATAGAGATCTTGCGATGCTGAGACGGACCTGTCTCGGCGGGGAGTCCACCTCGTTTCGCCAGAGCCTCGAACACATCATCTAGGTTTGTGCGGTCTTTGGCGGAGGTCTCAAAAAGGGCGCAGTCCTCTCCAAGCACTTGGCAAACCTCCGCCCAGCTGACAGCTCTGTCTTGCGGGTCTAAATCAACTTTGTTGGCGCAGATTATTGTAGGAAAGCGACCATGGTCTTTGGTTTTCAGAAGCTTAGTTTTGGCCGCCACGATTTCTTTGTGTAGGTCACGAACTTCCTCAAACGAACGTCTGTCATCCACGCTGAACACCAGGAGAAAAATGTCACCTGGGGAAACAGAAACCAATTTGAAATTGATGATTGTCATTCATAGACTTTTAAATGGCACGCTATTAAATTAATTAATAACAATAACCCATACAATAGCCATACAATAGCCAAATTTATCAGTATATTAATCACAATGTTAATCATAGGTAATTGACCCATCAAAAGCCTGGACTTTTAACAGCCGAGATTTCTCCCCAAACCTACCTGTCAGAATAGACAACCTGCGTTTGGCTGGAAATCCCCTCTCACCCGAGGCATCCAAAATGTCTATTTGATAGGATTCCCCTCTGATCTGATAGAGCTTTCTATGGAAGTCCTCAGAGGTGGGCTCGTAGTGTTCCTCGAATCCGTCCCGCAGGAACCGCTGTAAGATGGAGGTTTTACCAACTCTCGGTGCTCCTAGCACCACTATGCGTCGGCAGTTCTGTGGCTTAGTTGAGCAGAGTTTGTCCTGGTGAGGCTTGCGCCTCAAGGGGCTGGAGAACCTCTGGCCATGCAGCATCAGGGCTGCCAGCTTGTCTCGGGTAGACTTCTTGCGGGGGCATAGGTTAGAGAACTGGTGCCGGCTACTAGTGCTCGAGGAGCGCACGACTCTTGCTTTCTTCTCCTGGCATCTCAAGTGCGACGTGGCCATTTTTAAAATACCTATACCCGCCTTGGAAAGTTTGGAAATCTTGAGGCCAGATGAGACCAATTGTTGAGTGGCTTTTTTGCACCCCAGTTGTCCCTTGGAGGAGCCGCCGCTAAAAGGGCACCCGCACTGCACAACTGGCAGTGCGTTTTGTGGAAAAGTGCAACAGCCTGTCGTCTCGGCTTTAACTTCAGCAGAAAAGCTGAACTGCTTTGGCGTTTTCCCATCCATACTATTTAGTGGCATACGCAAAATTTAAACGCTCGTCTCACCTGCACAGCTTGCGATATAACTTATTGTATTTAAGATGCACTTTTCTTCTGCCGGGTATTGTAAGCGAAGTGTAGCCTACTGCTCGCGCTGCTACAGTATATATAGCCTGGCTGTAAGTCTCGATGCCTCCACGTCACGTTATGGTCATCATCTGTGTTTCATAGACAAGAGCCAAGACGATGATTGACAGGGAAGCCGATCGTATCTTGCAAGAACACAATGTTTTTATTTATTGAGACCGTGAAAATAGTTGGTGCAAAACTGTGATTGTCAATCGTTGACAAGATTAACATGTAATATGAACTCAGTATAGGTTATGCTAACAAGACAGGGAATAAAGGGAATAAAGAGCACCAACGCGGATATATTAGAGAAAATAATCACCACTTGATTAGAAGCACAATACAGAGATTTGTAGATACGTATATCAATTTTTTTCTTTATAAAATATTTTAAGAAATTAATATTCAATCTGAGAAATTTACCTTTACAGCCTTTTTTGACTGTTTTATTTTATTTATTTATTTATTTTTACAAAGCAGATGTTATTTTATAACGAACACTAAATGTTTAGACATGATTTATCCCAGCATCCATGACTTCGGAGTTGTTGGAGAAGGCGGGCTAACCGCAAAACAGACATACTACACCGTGGGCGTATTAGTCATTGTGTGCATGGAGTTCACCCAAAAACACAATTAACACCGGTTCTGTCTGTCAATGTTAAATTACTATTAATATGTAAAAATTTGAATGTACTGAAAGACTTTGCAAAAAGTTCTATCCAGTGCAGTTTAAATGTTGCAGATTTTTAAAACAAAGACGCGGAAGTAAAATTCCGTTACCATGGACACTAGAAAGCTGAGAGAGTCGCAGTCCGGAACATTGCTAGAGCCTCCTGCAAAATACAAAAAAAATAAATAAAATGTTGTTTCTCGTTGTGATACATAAAAGTTTATTAAGTATATTGAGAAGGAATATAATTTAATGCCTTGTTAGCAATATTTTATATGCAAAAAGGTGACTCTCGATAAAAGTTATCAAAGGTAAAGTTATCAATAGCTTACAATGGCAAGCCTCAGCAAATATACAGGAAAAACGGCAAGGAAAGAGATGAGACCCCGAACACCACAAGGTACGTAGGAACTGACACATTAAACAGATGATAGGTAAAATGGCCTTCCGTCCGTGTAATCAAGTTGTGTGGCATCCAATCAATTTGTTACGCACTTTTCATCACCAACAATAAAACACGGACTTTGTACTATGCACAAAATCAAGCAAACTTATATGTTAAATCCTGACAGGAAAATTTTGGAATGGCAGAACGTTTTTGTAAGTTGGTATAGTTAGAATTTGCAACCACTTAATTGAAACATTTTTAATTGAGATTACTTCCAGAAAAGGAGTTCCTGGAAAAACTACTTATTGAATATAACATTCACTAAGAAAATTAAAATTGAAGTGAAAATAGGGAAAGATGTCCTGAGGATCTTGAGGATATTTTTTGTACTATATCCCGTATTTTTTTGTTGTTGTTTCCATTCTCAGTTTCTCTTACAGGTGTTACTTGTTACCTGTAAACTGGCTCTGCTTTGGTGCTTAGATCCCCTTTAGTTGCTGATGTTCTGTAGTATAGCCTTGATATGCTGTTGAGAATGGGGCAGTTTGTTTAACCTTGCGTCTCTAAAAACTGTCAGTGAAGTGCTTGTATCGAATCCCGGTAGGTTTTTCACCATGTCGGCAGAACTGTGGCAAAACCTTGGATGGGGAAAAAGAGAGAAAACGGGGAAATAGGTGTGCTGGTCGGATATCCTGAAAACAGATTTACGTTTTTATGCTGGCCAATGTATATTGTACTCTGCGTTTTTATGAAAAGCCCTTAACTCCAATAAGTCCCCATCAGTTAATGTGTGCAATAAAGCTAGGTGGCCCTCTTATTGCTTTTAAAAATGTTAAAAGTCATTTATCTCTAAAATCAGTATTTGTGCTGCAGGCTGGTCCAGGTCTGTGCAAGGGTAGTATCCTGCATGGCAACCGTAAAACTTTGGAGCTGGTATCTGTCCCCATACAAAACCAGTCTCTGATTATGTAATTTGCATGAACCAATGAAAAAAATGCAGGACTGCTCCTGGACCTTTTAAGTATTAAAGTGAGAACTGCGTCATCAAATCTTTGCAAAGGGACATTTTATCCCTGGCAGTGAAGAAGTTCACTGTGTCAGTCCTGTTGCCAGCCGGGAAGGGAACATCGTGGCATCCAACGCTGGTTTCAATCGGACAGTAGTAGCCGGCTCTGGACAGCATGTGACAGCACGGGGATGAAGGGAAAGAAAAAAGGTTCGCTGCGAACATATCAGCTGGGAACAGTGAGAGGGGCACGGCGACTTTGCAGATCGTGATGCTCTCACTGAAAAGCGTTCGACGGTGGGGTGCTGGTCGTGGTTGAATAGGAGAAGGCAGACCACTGCTCATCCTCCTCCTCATGTTCTTCAGCTTCCTTCCAGCCACAGTTTTTGTCAAGGTGAACTAAACGAACATGGGAGACCTTCTGTACCATTCCATTGTCACATATGTGTCCCTGTCAGGGTCATTAAAGCTTGTCTAAAACAATACTGGACTGAATGTACTCTGTCGTGGGTGCAGATCCGAGGGGGGGGGGGATACATTGAGATTGTGTCGTTATGGTTACTGTGGCCTGTGCATGAGCTGAAATCCTCGTCTCTTTCTATATGTTGCATAACGATTTCAGTGTACACTGGAGCCTCTTGCAAATCACTGGTCAAAGGTGGCGGATATCTGAGTGATGAAATTGTGCAACGTGATTAACTGAAGCAGAGCTATTTTGTTATGTTGTGAAAAGGGGGTGCGGGGCTACAACTCAGCCACGACCCAGCAAGCACACACAAAAAAACCTTCTCACATTGCTGTATTGACATGACAACACATTTGAGTTAATGCTATGTTTTTGTGCCATTCGCAACTTTTGTGTATGAGGGTTTGATTGAAAGCCCTTTTTGTGTTATGCTAACAAATTGTTTGGGCTTAAAATAATGCCTGTTTTGGCTGTACAGTGTAGCATTAGTCAGGTCAGAAGTTGCTGTCTTGCTAGCAACATCATACAGCAAGATGAAATGCTGCTGCTTGGTCCAGAGTTAAAATTAGATGAAAATGGACTGAAAAGTTACAGCCTAGTTTTTGTTTTTTAAAGAGCTATAGGTTCAACTGGGGAGCGTATATTTTGCTGTCAGCCTAAGAAATGTGTTAAAGTCTAAGATAAAGTAGATCAAGGGTGAATGTGACGTTTTTGAGGCAACCAGTTGCTATCATCTGGTAGATACATCTGCAATGTCTGTGTAATATACTATTATATAATTGTCTATTTTGCGTCATACAGGATTGCCCTGTAGATGCAACTTGATCCCACATTCTTCCTACATATTCTTCCATGTTCTCCAGATTGTCCATGTATGTTTCAGACAAGAAGTGCCTGAAGACACTGGAGGAGTTCTCGTCCGCCTCAGAGGAGCAGCCCCAGAACCCCACCCTCAAAGGGGAGGACATACAGGCACTGGCCATTCGCCTGGAGGACCTGGAGAAGGTGAGGGAGTGGGGAGATAAGGAGTAGAGAAGCGCCCCCCTCAACTTATTTATAGAACCCCTCATTTATAAGGAGCCATAAAACAAACCATGTACATGTCCCCTTTAATCTTATCCTCTTAATTTGCCTGTGGTGGTTGTGTGTGTGTGTGTGTGTGTGTGTGTGTGTGTGTGTGTGTGTGTGTGTGTGTGTGTGTGTGTGTGTGTGTGTGTTTGTGAGTAAAGCTGCATGAACCACAGCCACCCAAGACTGTCCAAAAACCTCCTACAATGACCCGGGTCCTGGTAAGACGGACCCGTCCTCTATCAATGGAAAAGAAGACAGTCAGGGTGACTGTAGCCAGGCCGGTACCAGATGACACCATCACACTGCCACTGGACTACACAGGTGGGCTCAGCACGCCGCCACCTCTAGTGGGAGGTCTGGTGTGTTGTGAATAGTAAATATACTGGAAATTATTGTTTTCTATTCATGCAATATATTTGGAATTATACACTACCATTCAAAAGTTTGAAAACAGTTTTAGAAACAATTGCTGATGCTCCAGATACTCAACTAGTCTAAAGAAGGCCAATTTTATTGCTTCTTTAATCAGCACAACAGTTTTCAGCTGTGCTAACGTAATTGCAAAAGTGTTTTCTAATGATAAATAAAAAAGGATAAAATGATAAACTTGGATTAGCAAACACAACGTGCCATTGGAACACAGGGCTGATGGTTGCTGATAACAGCCCTCTGTTCGCCGATGTAGATATTCCATAAAAAACCAGCCGTTTCCAGCCGTTTCCAGCTACAATTAACAATTAACATTAACAATGTCTACACTGTGTTTCTGATCAATTTGTGTTATTTTAATGGAGAAAAAATAAATTTTTTGTTTCGAAAACAAGGACATTTCTGAGTGACCCCAATCTTTTGAACTGTAGTGTGTATATCCAAATTAATTTTTCTGTGTGTCTGGCACCTGTGTATTGCCCGATGTTACAGGTCCTGGAGGGCCTCGTTTTGATTCCCAGGGCATGGTCCTGCCACACAGCATTCTGGGAAACCTGAAGGACTTTAAAAGGGAGATGGAGACCAGGGGAGAGTTAGAGGTCAGCAGCTGCAGGGCGTTACACAGGGTGTCCCAAAACATTCAGTTATGTTCTTGTTATTTTATTATTGTTGATGTTGATGGTGAAAAGAATACATAGGTGCCAGTCATCTCTTGTTCTCTGGGGATCATTGAGCAGAATTTCCTAAACAATTTAAAAAGCCCTTTTGAAAGTGGTCATCAGTTCTGCCCTCCTCAGTGGCCTCTCAGAAACTCTTGCTAAAAACATGAATATCTGGAAAAACAAAACAAAACAAAAAAACTTTCACTTCCACACTAAATGCCAGCTAGTAATGTTAGAAAGTCCTTTCAGATTTAAAAGGCTTTAAGGGGTGGCCTGTTTCAGTGTAAATTAATAAAAATAAATTTGAACAAGTGAGGGAATGTTTCTCAACCCAACCATAAGATGACGTGTGTCTAAAAGGAATATGATGGGGCCTAATAAGACAGGGAACCTGTTTACAGAGGTTTTTAAACTTTAACCTCTGTGGATGTCTCTAGATCAAGAAACTACTGACATGGTAAACCAGTGGTTGGGCGAGACGAGAATGCTGATGGTAGGTTTTTTTTGTTTTCAAACAGCTCGCGAAACGTGTGCCAAACCAGCAGACGGTTCACCCCCTGGGGGCAGAGATGCTAGGAGGTGATGAGAACCTCTGTTCCGACCAGCTTAAGCAACCCTGCCTCCCCGACCAGCAGACCCATGCTCTCCAGCATTGGCAACATCACATGACAGAGCGACGCCGCCAGCAGGACTTTCTGTCCCGTGAGTTGACCGCAGGGCAGGAGATCTCCAGTTCGCTTCTCCAGTTTTATAGGGAGAAGTACAATGGATTACGTCAAATATTTGATAGATTTTAACTGGACAGTATCGGGGTGGGTTGTGTTTCGACTAAACCAATCCTACAAAGTCAAAAAGTTGAACTTATAGAAAGTACCCATAACCCTAAATAACTAACCAAACAAAGCCAGGAAAATGCCAACAACTAAAAACACGAAGAATCACATTTTCACAAACTCGATTACCAACTCTTCTGTCAACCGACAGCCCACACCAACTCTCACCGCCACAACACCATGGCGCAATCAACCGTGGCTCAGCAGGTGTATATATCTCATATCACAGGAGGCAACGTCACCAAATAAACGGAAAATATAAACAACAAATGGAATTAACTACAGATACCATGTCTCCGTGGAGGAGACAGGTTCATCATGTCAAACCTCATCATGGAACATCATGGTGGAGACTAGGTCTCTCCAATGAGTCCTTGCACAGTTGCATATCGCCACTGCTAAGTCTGGTGTATTTTCCACAGCTGATCCATTATTTAACCCATGGCCCTGTGTGTGTGTGTGTTTTGTGTGTGTATGTGTGTGTGTGTGTGTGTGTGTGTGTGTGTGTGTGTGTGTGTGTGTGTCGTAGAGCTGCTTCAGAAACCGACCAAGGACCTGCTGATGAACCAGGCTAACAGGTTCAGGGAAATCCAGGAGCAGAGGGAGCTGATCGCCCGTGGCCTCCCTGCCCTGCACTCCGGCCAGGTTTGGCAGGCTCCAACCTCTCAGCTGAGCTGCTGCACAGACTGGCATATAGTCTCCATAACCTGTGATGTACTAAATGACCTGGACAATCCACAATTTTACCATCTTGTATTAAAGGATCTCTATCCTTGACACACAATTTTCCTTAATGCTCTGGCATCACACTTTTCTTCTCCACGCCTCCGTGTTTTTATCCAGTCTTTGCATTGTCAGGGGTACCGCGTGGGAAGTGAGTTTTGGAGTCTGCCACAACGCATCGGAGACGAGTTGAGTGGCATCACAGCCACCCTGACCGCGAAGCAAAGAGGGAACCCAGACCCTATAGCTCACATTGGGCAACCGCTAAGGATAAGAGAGGAGACGGGTACGCACATGGCATGCTTGTACACTATAGAGACAGACAGGTACACAAATACACAATAGAGACAGGAAGAGACATATGTGGATGGATATAACCGGGTGGTCATGGCTTCTTGGAGAACCGCAGGCGGCAGATGCAAATTCAGGGTGATTCAGGGTGAACTTTATTTACTGTGAGACAAAGATAAAACAAACAAAAGAGACATGTGAAAACAATTTACAAACATTATAAACAAAACAGTCGTCATTAATTAGCTGAACAAACTGTTCAGGCACTTCAATTAGCACTCACCACCGATCTCAACTACTCTCTCTCCTTCAAAAAACAAAATTAGGTAATTTTATATATTGCTGTCACATCATGTCCAATCTAAAATGGCCACCAGTTTCCTGGATAAAATACTCTCCACCCTTGTTTTGTTATCCCAGGCATTGTGCTTCCTGAGGATTCGGACTCCCCCCGCCGCACCTGGCAGCGCAGCCTGTTCCTACAGCATCGCCGCCAAGAGCTCAGTGAAATTCTGATGGACCTGAACTTTAACGACCCTGTGAGTGACAGGCCTCTGTGCCTGCCATTTTTTAAAAGTTCGTATCAAGACACTAATTGTGGCATTTCTGAAGCCTTGGGCCCCAACCTAATTTGGAGGGTAGGATGATTCATTCTAATAAAAATTATATATATTAAAATATACTTCAATTTTTGTTTTGAATTTGTATAGCTTTACTTACGTAGACATCTAAAGCCAATGCAATTGCACTGGGATGTAGACAACATAGATCAGGGGTTGCCATCTCTGGTCATCATGAGCCACATTATCTACAGGTCCTCAAGCTACCTCTCCGTTGGCACGTGGCTCCTGATTAACACTGAGATCATCATTCAACTCAAATAATGAAGTGGTGAGGTGGACCAAAAACCTGCAGATGCGGTGGCTTTTGAGGACCAGGGTTGACCACCCCTGTTGTAGATCACATCATGAACCTAAATGATGAGAACGTGAATTGGGTTCCGACTTCAAATATCAGCCAAGGTGCTAAAGGGGATTTCCTGATTTACTGCGTTCTCCACACCATCCTATACAGACTCTTCCTTTACATCACTCAGAAAATACACGGCTTTCAGGATACGAGTCGTCTTTTTGTGTGTGTCCGTATTCCCAGAGTATCAGAGGAGGCAACGTGCTGTGCCTTGGTCGGTGTTGTCCCTGCAGGTAACAAACAGAGTGTGCTGTTACAGAACTGCGGCCCAGTGCCCAGACTTGATTAGCGCGCTAACCAGGGGCGGTGAGTTAATGGCACGAGGAACATGCCCAGACGTGCCAGGTCGAACAGGCCACCTGCCCGCCCTGGCAACAGTTCCACACACCACTCGTGCTGATAAACGCAAGCGTTTTAATCAGAACAACTTTAACTAATGAGCAGCGCAATTAAATAATTAGTCCAGATGTGTTGTCAAACAGGCAGATGCGGATGAACAGACAAACGCATACACAAACACAGACTCTGATTCTCCGAAGTTCTCGTTGTACTAGTTGCATTTAGTACACAACAAGAGGAGATGTACCTTGTTGTACCTTGTTCTGCCTTAAGCACATGGCTGGCCTGCCAGACACTGTATCTAGACACCACTGATTTCCCATGACCCCCCTCAGAGCTCAGGTAACTTAGCCCTCTCTTCTTGCTTGTGGATTTCTGTGGGATTTCTAAGGCTCGGAAGTCGTGCCTTAATTTCAGAATTGCACTCTCATCAGTTATCCTCCGCGGAAAGTACGATTGCTGTGGGGGATATAGAACACAACAAGAAGAGATGTGGAAGTGAAAAGGATATGGAGAATGATGAGAATAAATTAGTATAATGAGATGGGCAACAATGCCAGAAAAAAGACTCAAGAAACATAGTAAAAATGTGTAAGGAGGAGTAAAACAAGAAAAAGAACAAAGGATAAGGAGTAAAACAAAGAATACAGACTTTGCAATATTGGATATTAAAGTGAACTAATCTTCTAAATTACTGAACTTACAGGCTATCTAACAATGAGCAATACACGTGGGCATGTCCTGAAGCTATTGGTATTGTCTTTGATTGTAAATTATGTTGCCTACAGTTATACTTAGTAAAGTTATATAGAACTGCAATATGCATAAAGACCACATCAGGCTCGGACTGGCCCATAGCCCATAGTCCACTAGGCTGGTCCATTCTGAGGGCCGGTGGCCGGTCTGTGTCGGGAAATTGTAAATAACTACAATAGATAATTGCGCCTATAGCTCGATTTTGGGCCGGTCTATCAAGAAATGCCTGGGCCAGTTTTTTGTCCCAGTCCGTCACTATCCCCAATAGATCCGGGGACAGAACATTCTGAGAGTCTCTCCAGTGAATAAATAAGCTTGGTGGCTTTTTTGAACAGAGCCTCCTGCCAACCTTATCTGCATATTAGCCTCTAATTAACCTGGCTTATTCTCAGCCTTTTCTCTGTTAAATTGGAAAAAATCAGATTTTACCGGTTCATAGTCTATTCTCCAGAAAGTACACGCTGTGTCAGCATTTTATGGCCGAAAAAACAAACTAACATGGCTTATTAAGTGCACCCTCATAGAACATGCAGCAAGAGCAGATTTGTTTATTTGTGGTCAGCATATCTATAGGATTTGATCTTTTGAGAAAAGGGATTTCAAAATCCACCTTGGTTGTGAACACACCGGTCGGTCAGAAGACCTTTTGTTTGTCCTACTTGCTCTCCCTTCTCCCTTGGTCCCACGGGTCTCCCTTCTCTCTTACTTCGCTCAGGAGATTGACGGGCTGGAAGTCATCGGCACAGGCCAGCCTCTCGCTTCCATCATCACAGAACATTGCCCCCTAATGGAAGAGTTGGAGAGCACAGCAAGCACGATGGAGCAAAAGGAGAATCAGTGAGACATCTCAAGTACTTTTATTGAAAGCGATTGAAGCCCCAAGCACACCTGAGATGTGCATGAACAACTGGGAAATGCACGAATACATTTTTACTTTAAGTATGTTCAACCCGTTGGTCTGTCCTGTCTAATTTTGGGATGCTGTTTGCAGAGATCCTCTGGCGTGCTATGACGATGTCGTTCAGGATGCCGTACTCATTCCCGCGCTGCGTTTCTGCGGCGAGCCTGCGCGTTGGATTGGCAGTTCCTGTTCACACAAGGTGCCAAGGCAAAAGAATGTGCTCACTGACATGCCATTGTTTATTTATACAAAGTTGAATCTGTCTGTTAGGTATGACCTAAACCAGGAAATGGCGCTTCCTTTAATACCAATACCTCTTTCAAGTCTATTCAGAAGTACCTGATGGTCAATAGGCTTGAGGCTATAACTCATATGATCTCATTGACGACTTTAGCAAGTGCTGTTTCTGCAATGGCCTCCAGAAAAACCTGACTGTAGTGTTATTATAAACACATTAGAACGTTCTAGAAAATCTGTTGGGAAACCGTTTGTAAAGAGTTAAAGATAGGATGGGAAGGTTATATATTGTATATATATATTTTTAGACCAGATTTGGTTTCGGTATATAATATTATATTATATTCTGTATTCTGTAGTATTATATTTTTCTGAATATGAATACTCATATCTTAATGATATTTGTTTTGTTTTAGATCCACCTATCAGGGGCTGTCGACTCTTATTTGCTCATTTCTTTCATATCAAAAAAGTTTATGACATCATTGCTAATGTGGTGTCTATGCCCCGTGACTGATTTAGCCACTGTATTTAAAGGTTTGTGCTCAGATTATGTTTAATTCCTTCTGTAAGATCAGAAAAATGAGTTGATTGAGCAAATGGCAACGCATGCTTTTAGTTCATAAGACCGCCTCCTCGGTCATCAGTGTGCAACTAGAATTGCACTGTGTCTCCCTCTCCATCTCTCTGTCCTTGCTCTGTGTCTGTGCAGGGCGAGGTGGGCATCGCTGCACGGCTGACCTTCGAGGCCTTGGTGGGGGACCAGGCCTCCTCTCACCTGGAGTTGCAGAACGAGGGGAACACAGCGGTGTACTACAGCTGGCAGCGCCTGTCTCTGCCGTGCTGCTTCATCGAGGCCCAAACACCCACGCATAACCAGCACTTCTACTTCAACACCAACACGGGTCAGAGAGAGACTACACACACACAGAAACACACCAAGCGCTTCTACTTCAACACCAACACGCGTCAGAGAGAAACCACACACACAGAAACACACCAAGCGCTTCTACTTCAACACCAACACGCGTCAGAGAGAGACCACACACACAGAAACACACCAAGCGCTTCTACTTCAACACCAACACGCGTCAGAGAGAAACCACACACACAGAAACACACCAAGCGCTTCTACTTCAACATCAACACGGGTCAGCGAGAGACCACACACAGAGAAACACACCAAGCGCTTCTACTTCAACACCGACACGGGTCAGAGAGAGACCACACACACAGAAACACACCAAGCATTTCTACTTCAACACCAACAGGGGTCAGAGAGAGACCACACACAGAAACACACACGTCTTTCCTCTGCCATGCTGTATTTTAATTAATTATTTTCTTAATGTGAAAAATAAACAGTATTCTGGCAAATTAAGAGTACTCTCTTATCTTTCTGCTGCCCCTACCTGTCTCATCTGTCCCTGTGGCCTGCATGTCTCCTTTCTCTCTCTGTGACCTGTGTGTGCCCTCAGGAGTGATCCTGCCTGGAGACACCCAGCGGATCGTCTTCACGTTCAAGTCCATGACACCGGGAATCATCAGCGAGGTGTGGTGCCTGAACACGCACCCTATCTTGATGGGCGGGGCATCCCTGCAGGTCACCCTTCGGGGTGTGTCTCTCTACCAAGACAAGACAGTGGACCAGAGGGAGGCCATACAGGTGTGTGTGTGTGTGTGAGGTGTAAGTCATTATGTGACTGGGTCTGTCTTTGTGAGGTCTGTGTCTATGTGTAGCAGGATGTGTAAGAAAATGTCTGTGATGGTGTGTGTGTGTTTTAAAGTGGGAACTGTGTGAGAAAGAGGCTGTGACAGCATGTGTGTGTTTGTGTGTGTGTTTTACAGCAGGAGCTGTTTGATAGTGATGATGTTTGTGTGGGTATTTCACAGCGGGAGCTGTTTGATAGTGATGATGTTTGTGTGG
>JAOYSI010049751.1:0-26124 GCA_025775065.1 Hiodon alosoides | reverse complement strand
CTCATTGAAAGGCTAGAGACCATTAAAAAACAAAAACGAATAATAATATTATTAATTATTATTAGTATTAATAATAACAACAACAACAACAACAACAACAACAACAACAACAACAACAACAACAACAACAATAATAAAATAACAAATGAACTACAGGAATGACTGGCTATGAATTGAAATAAAGAAATACCAAAGAAAATTTAACAGCATCAAAAACACAAACTCTGGCTCGCAGGTTGTTAGTTGGCCACAGAAATGCAGAAGTAATACCTGACTGTTTGGCCTCTTGTGCGGAGATCCTGTCTCCCGTGAGCACCATCTCCATTGCAAGGGACTTACCGACCGCCCTGGTGAGTCTCTGCGTTCCACCGGAACCTGCGGACACAGAGCGTCGCCAGTCCCAACACGACTACAGAGCCAGTGTTCGTTTTAAAACCAGCTGCGGGGTATGAACTCACAAGAGAAGAAAATACCATAATACACCATACCATAATGCAATTACTCACTTAATTTCCTCACCGCTCTGCTCAGTTCACAGTTAATCAATTGCCACAACAATTAAGTTCACGCACAGGTTACGTTCTCCTGCATGGGTACACCTCATAGTGCATGCTAATGTCAACGTTTAACATGCCCTTAAAAAAATAATAAGCTAGCATGTAATTGCAACTACTGACTTAACACAAACTGATTATATAGGAAGTTGACGTTTTTACCAGGAATAGTTCCCAGCAGGATTTCTGGCTGTCCAAATTGAGCTTTCTCTCCAGCATAAATGATGTCACACATCATAGCCAATTCACACCCACCACCGAGCTGTTGAGCACATAATAAAAATCAAGGTATTTATTTTGGTTTTAAGCAATCGGAGCGAGCCACACTGCATTTTAACGTGATAACTGGACTCTGGTAAGACTCAACAACACACAGAAAACACTTAGAATATACCCACCGCAAATCCATTCACAGCCGCTATGACTGGTTTCCTCACTGTTGAAACCCTATTCCAGTGTGCTAAAAAGTTCCCACCATAGCACTCCTGGAAGGTTCTGTTTTGCATTTCTTTAATGTCCGCTCCAGCTGAAAGCAAGGGAGTATCATGTAAATCACCTTGTATTGATACAATAAGGAATTTTATATTCTTAAATGGTTGCTGTTGCTATTTAACTAAATCCAGCAAAATTAATTTATAGTAAACTATGTTTTTATAGTAAGTTGCCGGTGTCTACATGGCGTGTCACTATTCATAATGTCCTCCTGACTTCCTGTTTCATTGCTTGGATACTGTTGCCAACCAAAGCTTACAAAAATCTAAACCCTCACCTGCAAAGGCCTTCTCACTGCCTGTGATGACTACAGCTCCAACCTGACCGTCAGCTTCAAAGATGTCCAAGGCTCGGCCCACCTCGATCATCAGACCGTCGCAGAGGGCGTTTAGAGCTTTGGGTCGGTTCAGTTGGATAAAACCCACATTCTGTTTTTCTCCTTTCTTTTCCACCAAGATATACTGATATTGACCTCCTAAAATGTAAAACGACATCATCCAATAGCATTTTTTGATCAAACACTATTATCCTGATTTTGGCAAGAGGGGGCGACAGTTTAATGTATGGGATTTGTTACTTGTTTTTAAATTATTAATTGTCCCGCATCACAATGGATGGGGGGAAAAAAGGTATTTAAAAAAAACAAACACCCAAGCTACCCAGTACGTTAGTATAAATCACTAGTATAATAACAACAACAACATTCCTTTTTTTTTATTGTTTAGGCAAGCACAGACCTCACGAGAATGTCGGTCAAAGTTGAAAAACATGTACCGTGAATCTAAGCTTGAGACAGGCTGGCTAGCAAGCTATTTGAGTAAGTTACGTATTGGAGACTGCTGGCCGAACACACTTGTTTTCAGCTAATATAAGCTAGCCACACACTAAGTACAACAACGAAGAACGCATTAGGGTTACACATTATATTGTCTCGAGACTAGCCACGACGCAATCGTCCTCTGTAACTTTGAAAAGCACAGCGACGCACAATTTATGACGTTAACGACATTATAATAGGAACAAGGGCACAGACTGAACATACCTACGCTGTATTGGCGTGCAGCTGTACGTACGCAAGGCAATGCTCTCGTAGATTTAAAAGTAATGGCTGCAGATCGGTAAAACATTGCCATGTTTCACTAACGGCAAAGACAAATTACAGCTGAGCAGCTTGACTTTTGGTCTGTGTAATTCATACAACCCTGCTATCGGTAGAAAACACATACCCACGCGATACTTCGTATCCAATGAACACGTGACTACTTGTAGGCGGATTAATGTCTGATCTTCACACACATAAAATACCCAACACACTGACCCTGGATCAATATTATACATTGAAAAGAATGAGAATGAAAAGAAAAATGATTTTAGATCATTTTGCTGGATCATTTTAGTATTTGGGAAACATTAATCCGGATCATCTTTTCCCTGTAAATTGCGATTGAGAATTAATGGAACCCAATTAGATGTATTCGCCCTTTTTCAAAAAGGGGCCTGGTTTGGCTGTGTTGACCTCAGGATTAAATGAAGTAAGCCGTAGTTGAGTTAAAGAATAAGAGTTAAATAGAACTTTCTAGAAAAGAAATGGACCGTTTTAATGGCAATCTGATAAAGCAAACACAGACAACATAAACACAGACAACTGTCAAAAAAATGCTTTTGGGGGAGTCAGGCCTGGGAAATATTGTATTGCCCTTTATTTTAAAGAGTCTTTTTGATATTGAAACATGTGAAAAGCGTTTATAAAAATAAATCGATTGATTGAGAACAACTCCGGCTGGGTGCACTTGACAGTGTCAGTTTGTAATATGTCCTCTCAGAAGTTCTAAATAAGATCATTACTCAACAGAAGCTTTTCTGTGTTGTTAAATGGGCATCTTTTGACAAATGGCCTACATTTGTACACATTTCCAGCAGGAGGTCCAGTTTTACCCCTGCACGTGATATTTGTGATTATGCAAAATAAGTAAAGGAAGGGTTAACAATGTAAGATATTTGGGAATGAGAAAGACAGTCACCTGGAATGTATAACTAGCCGACAATTGGTTCAAGTTAATTCAACTCCAGTTAATGTGCAGTTCATTAATTAGCGGCGCCATCTAGTGGTAAATATAAGATAAACAGTGGCAACTCAGTTGAGAAAGGGTTTTGGTCCGCTTGTTGCCTTTTTAGGAAAGGTCGAGGAACATCCTTACAATGTATTTCTGAGTGATCACTCCCATCAGGATAGGAATATTTCACCATGGGATAAAGGTGGTCTCTTTCAGAGTGAAAATGCCCGCATCCACAGGACATAAGGGGTTTCTGAATGGTTTGATGAGTGTGAAAATCATGTGAATCATATGCTATGGACTTCATAGTCCCCAGATCACAACCCAGTCGAACACCTTTGGGAGAGTTTGGGGGGCGCTCTCAACCACCTTCATCAAAACTCCAAATGAGGGAATATATTTAGGAATATTTCAGAGACTCGTAGAATTACACGCCTTAAAATGTGTTAAGTGGATGGACAGATTCGTGCTCGGCGTGTTTGTAGTTCGTAATAATAAACATTGATTTATTTTTTAAATTGTATTTAAGTTTTTTCTCTTAGCAAGAAATGTAAATTTATCAGTGGCGCCATCTGATGTTAGGCTACATTATTGACTTCACTGACCGAATGCTTAACTGAATTTCTGTGAGTGAGATATAATACAGTGTATAGTTTGTGTACATATTGGTGTTTATAAAGACACTCCAATACTGGACTCAAATATTGTGGTTAAATGATCACAGAAGGGTGAATGTTCGCCATTACGATGTACAGTCCCAGACGAAATACAACGGCTTTTAATTTTCGGTTGTACATCCGTTTGTAGCAGTTCTTTGAACTCTGAGACATTGCATGTCCTTAAATAATGACGCATTTCAGATTTATTTCATCTCCATAAATCTGAACGTTCCATTCTATCGGCTGCGGGCGTTAATATTTAAAGGTCTGTCTATAGATTGTGTGCGCTCCGGCGACTAGGGAAGGGTGGTCACAGTTTGTGAGCTCAGAGACGGTCAGGTATGCGAACAGAAGCCTAAGATGCTCAAGACTACCAGACAGAAGACGCGCTGGAACGTTTTCATCTAAAAGAAAGAAGGAAAAAAAAAACTCGACACATTCTGATCTGAAGTGTAAAGCCTGCATTCGGCCAAAGACCCTAGGTAGGTAGGTACGGCGCTTACACCCCCTCTTTATTGATTTTGCGTACAATATCTGACATTCGTCGACCACTTTGAAATTTTGGTTCATAAATTGGAATTAATTCCGACATTTTCATCATTAGTTCACCGTGTAACTGTTTGTGATATTTATTATGCTATTGTTGACGCAGTCTTTTATCGTCTTCCAACGAATGTTCAGTGGCCGTATGTAGGATAAGTGCCCGGTAATTCGCGATGATAGTGGATACATGTAAATAATTTTCTCTAAGTGGATTATGTTTTACGAACATTACAAAACGTTTATACATGTATTCATATGATAGAAATGGCGATGATAACGACAAGTCGAATTTCTAGTATTTCCACGGTCGTCCTACACGGCGCGTTTGAGAGAATAGTAGTGTGAAAATGGCACAAGATTTAATCGTTTAGTTTCGTGGCTACGGTAATTTGATAATAAGTAGGCTATGCCTTATGATATTTATTGAGTGCATTGTCTAGAATATAGCTGTATAGCTGATTCTTTTTCAACAGTAATGTGTCCATCCTTTGACACGTAGAAGCGTCTATCATACATGGGTGCTGTCATCTTTCGTGCTGATTTTTTGATTCATGGGTATGCAATACGACATTGTAATTTCTCAATTATATTACATTGTCTACAACGTGGAAGGCAATTTAATAATAAAATGAAAACCCCAGAATTTGTTCCCAAAATTCTAGAAAAATATTTGATTTGTTTTTGAGTTTATACATAGGGTAAGAGGGGTGGGGGTAATGACAGGCGTGTGGATCCCGAAAAACGGTGTCGCTTAGTTCAGCTACCGCTGGCTCTGTATTTGGGCTGTTGCTTTGAGATACAAGGCCTGTAGCATCACACACGCCAGAGCGTGTCCAACAATTCCCTCCAATATGGCCTGACCCATACAGAGCACATCTTTGTCAGCCTTTCTGGATCACTGTGGTATTTCCGCTGGGAGTTCGCACAAATCAGTGTTTCCTCAGACCTATGTATAAAAGTTTTCATTCTCACCCTAAATGAAACAGCGCAATGTTATTGTGTGGTTGTGACACTTACGGCTGTATTTTCAAGAGCCTTGGAACTCTCGATGCAGCGTTGCATGTTACAGTTCACTACAATGTCTGTGAGTCATGCAAAAATTGACCGATTAGAAATATGCGTGTTATGGATATTTGTGACAGCACTTCACAAACTTCAATCCAAACTGGTGAATGAGCAGGAAAAGCAATGCAATGTTTCTGGCACAGAATTGAGAAAAGAGGGAGACTCCCTTGCGTGCTTGGCCTACTTTTCGTCTGCTTGATCAACACAGAATTTCTGTCCATGAACCAAACTACGCACTCCTATTAATTAAGAACGGAGGAAACCGCAGGGGGAGGGTGGTCGGTGGTGGTGGTGGTTGAGACTACACAGGAACAGAAATTTATTCCAGTCTATTTTTTTCCACAGAGTGGATCTTCAAGAATGAAGAGAGCCATAGCCACCTGCTGGATGTTTATCTTGCTCTCAGCCTTCTTCTGTGAAATGGTGATCTCAAAGGGGGGGCGAGGAGGGGCGAGGGGTGCCGCTCGGGGCAGCGCCCGCGGAACCCGCACCCGAGTGAGACCGGCCATGCGCTACGGTTCGTCCGCCGTGAGGGTGGCAGCAGCCGCGGCTGCTGGGGCCGCGGTGGGGCTGGCCGCCGGGGGCTGGTACGCCTCCTCTCGAGTCCGCCCCGACGACAGCTCTGAGAGGTTCGACGGCGACAACCCCAACGGTAACAGCACGGGCGGTGACTTCTACAGCGCCCGGACGTCGGCCTCCACCAAGCACGCCGCCTCACTCACACCCCTTCTTGCAGCGCTGTGTTCCATCAGTGTCTGGAAGTGCGTCAGCCCCTGAGGACCACCGGCCACAAAACAGATGTACACCGTGTTCCCCCCTTTACGGTTACAATTGACACTGTTCTTATACCTTATTATTTTATCAAACACTAGAGTTAAACTGTGTTTAGATTACAAGAAATAATAGGTTTTAAATGATTTGTAATTACTTTTTATTGAATTAATACTAGAAAGGGTATGGTAGGCACATTTTAGAATGAAATCATACTAATGACCATTTTAATTAAATAAATAGTTTTAAAATTTCTACCACTGCATTAGAAATTAGAAATACTTATCAAATGATATGGACTTTAGTGTATTATACTGGACCTTTTGTTGAAATGTCTATAACATTGTTGACCATTATGTGTACTGTGTCGTACCATGCACATACAGATATTATTAGGCAGATAAATAAGAGCCAATTGCTCAAAATGTAACAACCAGTGTAATCAAGGGATCACCGTTTAACTAAAGGAAGTTTCTAAAGCATTACATTTTTAAAAGTTTGTACACTACACAAATAGTACATTTTTAAATAATAAAGAAGTTACACATTAGGTATATTTAAACGTTTAGTATATTTTGTAAGAATAAGGTAAAGATTATGTAGAACATTGTTAATATTTGCAAAGTTGAAATTGTTGCTAGAATGTGAAGTTTGAAACTACGTGGACTTTATAGAACATATATGAAATAGTTTTAGAGGAAGTAAGTTTGTTGAAATGTTTCAATTGCAGTGTAGTCTTTGACCCCTGATCCCTGAATTATAGACCCCTACAATGAGTTGTATTTTCTGGGTTCATAAATGTATTTCAATTGGCAATATCCAGATTACTTTATCTTCGAATGAAGCTCAACTGAAGCTGGGTGTCCTCTGTAATATGTAAAAAAACACCTTTGGTTTAAATGTTATAAGAAATACTTTTCGATTTCAATGTTAATGAAATATAATCTATGATGGATTTCTCTAACAAGAATCAGGGTTTGTCCAAGTCAATTGGGTGCATGCACCACTGCCATTTGCCATTTTACATAAAAACGTTTCATATAGTATCCTTTCCTGATCTACTGATCACATTCATTTCCATAATCGTTTTCCAAAAACATTCAAAATCTCAAATTCATCTCTCATCAGTGACACATTGCTGTAGAAAGCCTCAACTGATATCCCCGCACACAAAACAAAATCTTGGCCAAAAAAGAATATTTTATTATGATTTTATGACTTAACATAAATATACTAGCATATCTAACATATACACAATGTCGGTTCCCATGTTACACGGGACTCTCCAACATCTCACTGCACCAGAGGTTGCTGGGATTTTGGGGAGAGTTACATCAGTCCAGCATCACTCTACCAAGCTCCCCTCTCCTAAACGCTCTGATGAAGTCGTATGCGGCTGCGCTGTAGTTTGGCACAGTGATGGTTATGTCTCCTGAAAGGCGGACACAAAGGAAACGGTGAAACCCGGGAAGTGGCGGCTAGCGCCCCACTTAGCGCCCGCTGGCTAGCAACCCGGTGCTGGCTTACCTATTCCGGTTAAGGCTTTCACCCGGGCGGTTTTTCCCAGCTTTACCGCTATGCGCTGCAGCACCCACTGGATATCATCGCAAGCTTCCCCCAGGTCATACTTATCCACATAACTGCAAAGACAACCACCACACAGTGAGCGGGCCATCGCGTCTGCTGTGCAGGCAGGGACAGATACCTTGGGATTCAAGCGTGGCACTTGGTTCCAGCGAAGATTACCTGAACTTTTCCAGTCTGTTCAAAGAATATAGTAAATAATCAGCCATGACATCTTCCCCCACTAAATGGTCCAGTATCGTTCCTGCAGAGCAAATGGACGCTCATGTAAATGTCGAGCAGGAATACTTCACAGACTAATTAGTTAATTGTTTTGTATTTACTGATTTTCAAAATCTTCCATACGGGGGAAAAAAAATCCCAATTTCTGCAGTGCTGTAACACATAAATTTAGAATAGCAAAAATGGACCAATGCTGACCCTTACCACACAAAGCCAACTTCATCCCAGTTTCTACGCTCTCTATTTTTGGGGGAAGAACCCCAGGGGTGTCGAGCAGATACATTCTAGGCCTTTCGCTGACCTGCAGGCATGATTTTAATAGGGTCAGAGAAAAAAAAGCCAACAAAAAAAAAAAGCCAACAAAATGCCCAGAGCTAGTCAAATACTGCCACCTGTGGTTAGGATAGGAAAACTGCACCTTCAGGGATTTTCTGCTATACTCACCTGGATTTTTGTTAAGAGGGCTTTAGTTATGCCTGGCTCCCCGCCAACTTTGGAAGCTTTGCCTGAATTAGAATATAAAGAGGTCCTGCATTTACCACTCTTTTGGGGCACATGGGAGTCATAACGTAACTGTAAGGAAATAACAATAAATATCAAATAACCTTTATCCTGTAAATACTGTTTAAGATCGACTTAGTCTGCCATACTAGCTAGCTTTGTTGCTTTAACCGCCTAATAACGGTGTACTGAATCAAACTTTATTTATAACCACAGCGCTGACACTATATACCAGTATATACAAAGTAATATGGAATTCATTCCCTATGAAATTAATTTTTTTACTGCACCTTTCTTCAGATTCATCCTTCTCATTGCATTGATCAGAGAGGACTTTCCAACATTCGGTACTCCAATTACCATCAAGCAGTAATCCACGTCCTGTCAATTAAATAAAAAAAATTAAATAAAAAAAATTATACGGTATGTTCAAACTGTAAAACTGCAAAACACAGTTTTCCCTGCTTCTCGAAAACATAAATAACCATTTGAAAGTTTATAAATGATAAAATGACCCAGAACAGACCAGTGTAAAAAGTAGTAGTGGGAGCGTTTCTGTGCTGCTGCATCACACAGACAAGCTCACCTCTTCCCTGTGAAAGCGCGGTCTGCTCTCAACCAGCTGTGTCACAAGGTGGGCTATCTAAAGAACAGGGCAGATTGTACTCAAACTCAGACAAGGAATATGGAATTAAAAGTCATTCACAGAAACAATTACAGTTGTGTTTAAACCAGCTAAGGAAAGTCTTACCCTCTTCACGTTGTCATCTCTTTGCTGCAGGCAATCGGTGAACAGTACGTTTTCCACACCATCTTTCTTCAGGTGCTTGAGGGTACTCTGTGAGGTAGATCGTGGATACTGCACTTAGATATGAAAACTCTGACTTTATAAGCTTACAATTTTCATGTAATGTTTTGCACTGAACGCAGTCTCCGATCGAAGCAACTTAGTTCTAAAACACAATTTCGTATTTAAGGAAAACAGGGTTTTAAGGTAACATATAGTGCCGTATTGTACCTGTTTACTTGAAGGATCGGCTAGGTCCATTTTATTCAGTATCAGTATATGTGGCCGGATGTTCAAACTTTCCTGAAAGACCGGATTTCTCCCAGAGAACGGTATGTGGTCCAATTAAAGAGGTGTTACACATTTCACTGACGTTTGACATTTAAAAACTAAATTCCTATAACTTTTTTATTCAGCACCAGTATTGTGATGTTACGGTCGTTTACACAGGGTGGACCTCATCAATGTACATAGAAAACAGGCTTAATCAAAACTTCAGAGATGGGCAGTTGAAAGACTGTTCACCAAAGGATATTCTGGCATCGTGGATTTCTAAAATGCAGTCCACTCTCTTCAGATTAGACTTCATTTGTTTAAGCCCTACAGAAAAAAAAAATTGTGAAAATGAATGGTGAACACTTTAGCTATCATTCAACACCAAGTGTAACATTTTTTGCAGCCAACCTTGTTGCATATTTTAAAAGCAATTTCCAATACACAAATGTACTTGTAAAGTCATAGTGGAAATCAAGCTCTGACAATATAATAAAATAACGTGAGCCTTGTTTAAACGGTGTGGCTCCTAGACTAAAACAAAACGTTTACAACCCGCTAATAATCACAATAATTTAATTGTATTTAATAACGGTATCTTTTTTTTAATGTGTCTTGTGTTTTCTGTTCATAAATATAAAAAGCTAGTATAAAAAAAACGTTACAGTCTAGTACTAAGTGCGAATAGTCAAAGTGTGATCCGTGCCCTAGTTTAATTTAGCGACTATATATCAGGCATTATCAAACTTCGAAACAAGAACGTTTGGCGAAGAAATTCGACATGTTTTTTCTTATTTTTTATATGTATTCGTCGATGTCAGCCGCAATGAATTCAATTGTAATTTAAATTGAATTTCAAACCACATGCTGCTTGGATCAAGAACACAGTTATGACATAACAAACCTTTTGCCATATGACCAGGAAACCAGTGTGCAACTTCTCGGTCGCCGAAATTGAAGACTTCTCTGAATCTCGAAGCGTTAAGAAGTATTTGTTGTAATCTCATTTTTACTTTGTATAAATTCACATTCAAAACATTTACAGGACATTGCCAGTGTGAAGTGACAACATTAAGAAGTTACTTCCGGGTCGCGAAAACGTAAAAATAAATCAAAACACGTCAAAATAAAAGTTCATCTGGGAGGATTGACATTTCACGTCAAACGGCATAAAAAGTAAAATTATCTAGTTTACACACATTTAGTTTTATTTTATACACTGAGCTACGAAATCACGTCGTGTCGGTTTAGTGTGCGTTGGCCTTAAGGAATAAGGATAAGCTGAAGACAAAACAGTTTTTAGGGATTTAGTTTGATTCTTCCGTTTCACTTGCTGCTTCCCCTTTAATTCAGGTATAGTCATGTGCGGTGCGGCTGGATCGCTGGTCACGAATTGGAACACATGGAATCTCTCTCAGAGGCCGAAGTACCGCACTCTTCACTTCAAGGCAATTAATTTGTGAGTTGTACTTGACTCAAATAAAATCATCTTCTTATCTTTACTGGCATGGCCTTCATTGCATTGCAACAGATTCTGAGAAATTAAGTTAATCTTGATCTTACTATTTGGAATGAACTTTTGAGAAAGCTCAGAGTGGGTATAATCACTGCCTTACTAAACATTATTTCTTATTTGGCTGAGCAGTACAAACTCAATTCTGATTGGGCTTTGCTACTAAAAACTTATCAAACAATCAAATTTCACTCAATTCAGAGAATTAAAAATAAAAAAACTTTATTTTTCTTCACATTGGAGAACGAATTTAAAGGGCAATTGATTAAATGAGGTTTTAAAGACATATAATCCAACATGATACAGGTCATATTTTTGGGCGTAACCTGAAGAATTCTTTACAAGTACATTACAACAATGCAGGCTTAAAGACGACTGGACATGTAATAACACAAAGCGAAGCATAACTACCCTTTAAGGGAATCAGCAATCAGGGACTTTTAATACAGTTTTTTATACATCTAAGATATGATTAAGAACCTGGATTTAAAGTCTAACACTGTATAGCCCAGTGCTCACTAATCACTGGAAAATCATTTAGTGTGGTGGTTGAGGGTTTCGTGCTGAGGATTCTGGAACAGGGGCGAAGTTCAGTCTTTATAGCCTTGAACTCAGGGATCCTAGACGGGCAGGCTGAGTGTAGTGAGCGATCAGCCTGTCCGCTTCTCTCCAGCCAGACAGCAACGCCCCATGGACAGTGGAGAAGAACGGCCTGCTGGTAGCCTCCCCGGCAAAAAGCACCTGTAAGGGCTTCAGTAACGCAGCGTTCGTGTTACTGCAGTGCTCAGACCAGGGGCGGGAATTATGCACACATCTCTTGCATTAACGAGCGCCATATACCTTGGCATGTGATCCTTCCAGTGGAAGTGGCTCCGCCAAATTGTCGATGTCGTACCCAGAGCATCCCGTGGCTACATACGTGTAGGACCCGTGAGTGTACGGGTCATGATGCCACTGGGATCGTAGAATTCTCTTCGGCGTAATGGTTGGATTTCCTGCCCAGGAAAAAATTAACTGAATTTCAAGTAACAGGGATACAATGGAAGTATAATACGAATTTCTACAACTTCCCAAAATATACTTTCAAGTCTTTTATCAAACGAAACAGTAACCAATATCTAATTGGTGTTTATCGTTGAAATAAAAAAAAAATATATATATAGCCAATAAACTAACAGTATATTCCACACTGAATATACAGTGGAAGTAAACCCCTAAGAATAACTATTGGAATCCAAAGTTTACCGGTAAACCTGCGGATGAGTCGAGTTAAGGAGAGCCGAACTTCGTCCTCCGAGAGAGATTCCATGTGTTCCGATTCACGACCAGCGATCCAGCCGCACAGCACGTGACCATATCTGAGTTAATGGGTAAACAGCAGGTGAAATGGAAGAATCAAACTAAATCACAAACTCCACTCTAGGAAACTGTGCTGGCTTCCGTTTGTTCTAAACCGCAGCACACTAGAACAACCTGATAAGACACATGATTTTGTCAGTTTTGAGTCGCTTGAGTGTGCCTCACTTGTGCTAGCATAGCTTAATAGGTTTGCTGCCGCTTGGCCTAAATAAAAGCCCGTTGGCAAGACGTATCGAGTGACGAATTACTCTTTTTGAGGATACTCTTTTAAATTGCACCAACACCACTAACTCAACATCAGTCCAAGTTTCAGTGCTCATCTCCCACCTCTCAGCAGGCTTGAGCACCGTGAATCCAACCAGCTTCTTCATCCAGGACGTCTTCACGTCCGGCACCTCATCCTGGAGATGAAGCTCATCCTCCCACACAAAGTAGATGATGTCACAGTCCGGCTCCCAGAAGGGCTCCTCAAACTCCAGGAAGATCTTGTTATTGGTGCCAAACCCCATCCTCTGTATAGAATGCACTTTCTTTAGGGGAAGGTGGGGGCTGAGGAGTGTCTCGTAGTGCCTCTTCATGTATCCTTCAGGAAGAGAGCAACAGTTCAAAAAAATTTTTTTTTTTTAACTTTTATGTCTTTTCATCTTTTCCTCGGGTACTGAACCCAGGAAGTTGAAGGTTTGAATCTTTGAAGGGGCACGGTTGTTGTGACAGATATTTAACTGACCCCACACAGACAAAAGACCCAGTGACAATGTTGCAATGACAATGCATTTTACCCAATCCTGCGCGACAATGCACTAGCAGGCAGCACGCCGCTATTAACGTTGAGAACATTGCTTCCCAGGGTCAATTATGGATTGATTTCATACCAAGAGGAAAGGTGGTGATCACATGGTCTGCTGGAAAGGTTTCTCCATTCGCACATTCTACCATGACGGGGAAAGTCTTCCAGGAGTTACCGGCTTGCTGGTCTGAGTTATTCCAGTGAATGCATTTAACTTCTTTGTTGTAGGACACGGTTTGCTTTGGTAGCTCTTTCATCATGCAATTGATTAAACCCTCATAACCTCTGAAACGCAAAAAAAATAAAATAACAACAACAATACATTTTAAAGAATAAAGAAACGATAAAGAATAACTTGTCAAATAAATATATTAAATATATAATATAGTAAAACTGAATTGGAAAATAGGTTTTAGCATTTACCAAATCAGTCCTTTCAGGTCAGTCGCAAACATTTTGATAATCTAATCTATTAAACAGTTTTAAATTGATTTTTCCCTTTAAAGATAACGGAGCACAATATTTTCCCATAATGCCCATCGTGTGAGGTTTCACCCATGAATTTGTTCTAACTTTTCTAACCGTTCCGTGAAAATTACCCAAATAATTCCCAGCCCGAACTTCCACGGTTCCTTATTAACATTAAAACGCGCGGGTTAAAGTTCCTCAGGTGTGTCTGCCCACTTACCCTGGGAATGTGCAGTCTAACCCCGGCAGTGTTTTGTACATGCCAAACGCCCCCAGGCCCACAGCGTCCATGCTGTGGGTACCACTGACACAACACTCCAGCTTCAACAGCATGCTTATAACAGCCAGCTTAAGGCGTCTGGTGGCCGCGTCGTCCTGCCATTCAGCCGTGCACCGAGAGGTCTCCTCCCTTATGAACTCTCCCACGCTGGGCACGGGCTCTTGCTCACTCGTGTAGAATTCCTGACTTTTCTGCAGTAGGCTCGTGAACAGTAAGGCAGCGGGCTCCGTCACCTCTGGATCCAGCTTTTTCCCGGAGCTGGAGAACCAATTGGGCACAAAGGGTGGATGGCCACCAACATCCATTGCCTGGTTCTCCTTGGACATGGACTCTTCCTCCAGCAATCCATACTGACAAGCCAGACGAAATACAGGGTTCCCTTCGGATGGACCATGGATCCAGTTTGCACCAATCTCGACAATTTTACTGCCTTGAAGCAAGACATTGGACAATATATGAAAGCAAGACTGTATTGTATTAAATTCCATGTCTTTGTTTAAAATATAATTAAATACTTTAGCGCGGGGTGAACTAAACAAAACAGAAGGGTTCCTGTTCGCACACTTCATACGGTTAGCTAGTGCTGAAGCATAAATGCTCTTTTCACGTTTCATTTCGTGTTATAAATAGATAAATCATTTATTTGATGTAAAGAAATAAACGTATGTAAATTATGTACAAAGGTTAAAAATGAATATACTGATGTAGCCACTAATTTAGTATACTTATATATTGTTTATATCATCACGTTTCTGTTCCGGAACTAATGAACTCGAACTGTATATAGTTTATCGTGAGCCGATTTTCTCGCACGAGGTATTTGTATTTTCATTTGTTGCACGCTATGCACTTTATAATTTGACGATATATTTGTATTATGTTTATGTAGTTTTCACGGCGTGACAAAGACTTGGGGAAGAAGAAATAATCGCCCGTTTTAAAAACAACTTGTGTCGGTGTTGTGAAGAGCTACACCTAGAGTTTCCATAACAGCCCCCTCACTTCCGAAATGATCCCCTAATATGAAAGTGTTATGGGAGTCCGCAAAGAAAGAATGAAATGGGGAAAATATTATAGATTATATCAAATAACCGAAATTATATGTTGATTTAAACGAAACCTAAGTCATTATACTTCGATTAATTAAACACGACATACGAGTCATAGTTAAATACAAATAACATTTTAGCAAGATAAAATTGCTAACTCACCTTTTAACTACTCACTCATTATATATACACAATATATATAGTATTACAAACATATGAATTTAACGTAGCTGGATGCTTAACGTTTTCAAATGGGCGCTTGAGTGTTTATCTATGACGATAAACTTTTAAACACGTAGCTACACGGGGAACCTACCAAACAGAGTTGTTTTTATTCGCCCACCACTTCGTCCAGTTGCTTCAATAACACGCACGTTCTGAAAACCATGTTTTATTAGCCTCTGAGCGGCTCCAATTCCTGAGATTCCACAGCCAACAATGACGATTTGTGAATCCAGACCCTGGAGAAGAGCCATGACCGCTTTTTCAAAAGACGGTAAAAAAAGGACTCAAGGTGGAAGCAGGAAGCATAGGACCTGCGGACGCAAACGCCAGGCCTGCTGCTATTGCGTTTTTTTTTAACCTTTGTATCTACGGTGCATGTTATGATAGTCTTCATAAATCAGACGTCTTCTACGTGTCATGTCATCTTTGATTATAGGGCAGCTCGGTGTCACGTGATAGTCATCTCCATTGTAATTAATACAAAAAATTAATAACCCATCCTATTTGTCTAACTCAGATAATGTTTTACGTTTTTAAGAGTGGCCTACTTGTAAATTAAACACTGTAGTCCGATAGAGAGAGAAAATGTGCCATTTGTGAGATTAAAATGTATGAGGTGTAATCAGTAATATAAGCTTTTCACAGAAATGATTGTCTTGCACACCGGCGTAGGGGTTAAGGATAAAAACGGGACGCTAACGTCTCGCATATTTAGTAACGTTAATTTAAATACACGTTATATTACTTATAGGCTACGTGAACAGTTGTAAAATCGACGGCTGCCCACGTCACTACGTTATCTCCAACCGTTGGCCTTTTCTTCGTCTGAAGTGTAGTTGCAATGTGTTCTATATGTCAGACGATGGCGCTTCAGAACAATAGCGCTCTGAAACACTCAGGGGTAAAGCGGGGCGAAGCCAGGTAAAGGGAAAAACTAAGTGCAGTCGAGAGGGAGAAATAAATATTTCCCACAAAGGCCATCTTGTGCAACTGACAACTTCTTTTATTAACTTAATTTATGCCAGTAGTACTCAAATTACATTTAAGTTGTAACATGTGCCTACAACCTTAAAATTAGACCAAAATAGAATAAGACGGAATTAACCTATCGTACTATTTATAGTCGGATGTCGGACTCTTAATATAAAGAATATAAAGCTCTTAATATAAAGTATAGACAAATGTCTAGATAACGGTGACAAAACTTTGGTGAATAGTGTTGAAAAATGTTCAGTATTGTTGGGTGGTAATTTTCTTCCTAATAATAATAATATTAATATGAATAATACTTTCGCTTTTATTGCCTCAACTTACATTTAAATACATAATAATATTGTTTTTGGAAATAAGTTTAACTGAATGGATGTGAACATACAGAAATATGTTCGTATAATCAGTAACGTAGACTGAGATCCTGTTATATAATCAGGTAGTAATGGCATTCTGTGACCAACTCCTATTCTTAGTCCATTGACGGAACCAAGACTTGCAGAACAACGGCTAAACTCTTGTTCTACTGACTTCTTTACCCGCGATGTTCGTGCACAAGTTTTGGGGACATTTGTGAAACTCACGTTCGAAGTATTTTGCATTTCACTGTAAATTAATTACATTAAATAACGCTCACGGTTATCAGTATTACCGCATTCATTTTTGAAACTCCAAGACACAGCGCTCTAAAACCGAAATCAAAGGCGATCCAAACAAAAGCTACGATAGGCATGTCTTTACATGCAAACTCGCCAAATACACAAAGCGTAATTATAACTACATGAATCAGTTTCTGTGACTACCCCATTTTCCGTTCTTATTGTTAGATCTCTGGGAAAGGAAATAACCTCTAGTAATGTAATTTGAGTTTCTCTTAACTTTTTCCCATGGTGCAATACGTTGCTCATACAATGCAGCCCTGGAATAACTCATGGGAACCGATTGTAAGGATTGCTGCCTTAACGATAAAAAACATTTTTTTACGCTCTCGTTGGAAAGGCAGGAAACATTAGTGGAAATGCTTTGTACCGAAGTAACAACACAGAAGGCAGAAGAAGAAAAAACTTAGTATTTTTTTTAAAAAGGTCAATATTATGATACTTAAGAAAGTTTTACTGAAATTTTGTTCTTTAGGCTGTGAAAACATCCCTTGACCTACAATATGTACAAACTAAATAAATAATAAAACATTTAGATTCTTCCACTGAACTAACACAAAAATACAGGAAGCATTTGGTTTCAGTTCTTGCTCCATTGCTGCTAAACACTTGAGTCTAAGGAGGGGATTTTTTGCATTGGGTGGTGTATAACTTTCTTTAATAAATTTTTGTTGATGTTCACTAAGGGTCCCTTTACCTAATATTAGGTTTTGTTGAAGATCTGATAACATTCATGGTCAAAAATATGTAAATCTGAAGGAAATTATACGTGAGACAAATACTTGGTACAGTAAGAATACATTTTATGTGATAGCTTGGAGACTGAGAAAATGACTTTTTAGGGAATTTGGGGCTGGAATGTGGATTGTAGTTACGACTGACAGATTTGGCAACAAAAGTGTTTACTCTGCTGTCTTCCCAGTCTCTGATGTGGACACCCGTCCCCACCCCCGCATCCGCTCGATTGAAAATACAAATCCAGGCAAAATTATTAAACATGGACAAATTGGTAAGAAATTGATATATAATAAAATCTTTATTTTTGCTTTGGGAAACTGGAATATAAATATATCCTCTAGTGTTGACTTTTTATAATCCCAAAAATCTACTGAAAAGTCATAGCCTACACAGGTTTCCCTCCATGTTCTATCAGGACCGAAAAAGATACATATTGTTAATCCAGAAAAATTCATTTCTCAGCCCCACATAACGTCTTATATGGTCAAATTATTAGGCCGTGTCCGACCGTCAGGCCTGAGATTACTCAGGTGAACTTCTTTAGGTCAGACACAGAATAACATGAGCTAAGTGCTCCGCTACACTCAGACAGTGAGATCAAGCATTAGACGTATTGATGCTGACAGAACGCAGAGCTCCTGCTTAGAGGCTCACACCATCTTAACTTAACTCCTTGCTGTGCATTCATCCCCACATTAGGGAATGAATTAGATTGGATTTTGCAGCCTGCGTTTTTTTTCCACTTTTGCTTTAAGCAGCTTTTGCTTTTTTTTTTTCCACTTGAACAATAACTTTTATGATGCTGGCAGACAACCCTTACCTTTGTTTAAAATTCAGTTTAACAACAACAAATGGGATTGCAAAATAATTCTGGACAAGTGATAGTTGTTTCCGGCCTTTCATGTGTTCAGAACAAGGCCCAACGTCTGCCCCGATTTAAGAGATATGGGACTTTGCCCTTTAGACATGGTGATTTGTTCTCATAAATGTTCTGGGTTCCCTGCAATGTCCCCCAACTGCTGCAAGATCATGGACTTCAGAGCACTGTATCTGTCAAAGGAAAAAGTAATTGATTGTCAGATTCATTAGATTCTACCTAATGTTTTAGCAGGCCATTGCTGGATGAAGTCGAATCAACCAGAAAAACAACAAAACTAACTAGACGTTCATCATGCCTCCCAATTTATACAGAATATTAGCAGCTAATCTGCTAACCTAGCTACAGGGGAGATGTTCTGTGCATCTGAAATGCAAGTAAAAAGATACAGTGTAGAATTCCATTTGTGGAAAAATGTTTGGCCTTTGCTGGGAACTGAACTTTGCCTAGCAACGACCCCACAACTGTAAACTGGCCAAAATAAAATCTAACATTATTCAGGTGATGTAACTTACTTTCTAGTTAGCTTCGATATCTCCCTCTCTTCTTCTTCTTGTAATTTTTCTACAAAGCTATCCAGCACTGGCATCTCAAACTTTATATACTGTGCGACCTTAAAAAACAAACAAAAAAAAGCAATACAGTTTTAATCCATAAGCAGGTTTCAAGCTTTATTTTCCACGCTTCAGATAACACTAGAGAAAAACAGAACATTTTCCAACAGAATAATAATAGCAGTTACAGTCACAAGTACAGCAGGGTTAAGATTAATCTGCTCGAGACAAATCTCTATTGTTGTCCCAAATGTTTCACCAAACAGGAAGGAAACCACTAGAATGCTAATATGGGACTATATACAGTGATCTCTAGATTTATTTATGGAATGAGATAATGCAACAGCAGAAATTCATACTTACACCGTAGGTCACCTCCTCGCCCAAATCTGTTTCCATTAAAAATATCCTGGCTATTTTTTCACAGGGGCCATGAAGAAGACGAGATATCAGAGGATATTCTGTGTCTTTTAGTTTTGTCCTCTCTGAAATATACATATTAACATTAACACAAATCATTATATATGTATGTATACAGAATACAAGTTTAGGTGAAAGGTTATAATAGTTCAAAACAGCCTTAAGGTACAGAACCTACCCCCAGATTGGTGTATCACGTAGAGAGCAAATTCTTCCGACTTATTCTCGACCTAAAAATACCACCAAAAATAAATCTCGACCAAAAATAACCAATTGTCTCAAAAATAATAACACAATTTCCAGTTCAGCTTATAAGACAAGGCAGGGTGCACTCACGCGGAACTTGTTGAGAAGCAAGTTGAGGACTTGTGGGGTGGTCATGGCGCTGTTCACCCGAACGTTAGTGACGGATCCATAAGCCGGGGTAAACACGGAGGTCTGAAAGCACGACCAAAAGCGCAGACAACTGTGACCAGAACCATCACCAATATAACCTGTATCATCATTTATAATACATTTAATACACACGATGAGGTTAGATACACGGGTTTACTTTATCATTTTGATTGTGCACATATACCTTGTTTAGAAATGCTTTTGATGGCACGACTGGCAGGATGTAAACCTAGTCTTGTTTGTCAGTCATCTAGGTTGGACAGAGTGGGCCCTCGACTTACTAAACATGACCCCTGACCTCCATTGAAATGGGGTCATTTCAGAGAGATGTAAATACCGTGTTAATTTCCTTGCTATCAAGGAACGATAAGAATCTACTCAACGATACAAGCCATCGCCCCTAGGTGGCAACTCATATCAACGTTAAAGTGCATGCGAAAATCCTACCTTGCAGGCTTGAAAACCTGTGTCTAAACCGTGTGTTCCAGACCAACATCTGGCACAATTCCCCGGGAATGATGAGTGCTTAACTGTTCTAGGCATCACATCGGCACATCAATTCACAGCCTTACACCCAATTACTCAATAATGATTAAATGGTGCCAGACTTAATCTCACACCCGATTCTCCGTCATCTGGCAGCTGGATCGGAAAACCAACGAAACTCCGGAGGGAATTTTCAGCGCCATGTCGCCGTGACGGACAAGCTGGGACATGTGTGTCTACCCACTCAATTTTATGAGAATTGTTCCAAAATCAGAAAGACAGAACCACTTCTCCACTACACTCGATGGTGCAATGTCCTTTCCCCTAAATGAAACCTAAAAAACAAAAGAACGTCCTGCATCAATGTTATTTATAGTAGTAGTATTATCCTGAGTGAATTAAATATCTTAGGGTTAGGGTTAGGTGTAGAGACGCACATGATCTGAACCAACAGCGGTCTGGTTGTAGCTCCAGTACTTTACACCTTAATCACTACGCTACCCTGCTGCCAATTTATACGGGTTCTAACTACAATTGTGTGACCAATGACACAACTACCAAAACATCATTATGTTCACCGATAATTACTTTTTATCCCTATTGATTTATATATATATATATATATATATATATTTATATATAAATAAAATTAAGAGAATGGAGTAACGGTGTGGTTCCTAAGCGAAGTACAAATTTAAAGAGCAGTTCTGATGAAAGAGTGACAAGCTCTGTAAGCTGCAAATATGCATTTTCGTCGAGCCTTTTAACTAATAATTCATTCAAAAAATGTTTTTGTCACATTACTTAAAAAAACAAAACAAAGCAAAACACACATGCCCTTGAGAATGAAAGGGTGTGTCTCAGGCTGTCACCAGCCGCTTCACATCCAATCAGAAAGCTGACTTCCTTTCCAGCTTCTCTACATGTGCTGCAGGACCTGTGCCCCCTGAATGACTCTCGGACCCGGAGAGCCATTTCCCAGAGTGACAGGTGACGGGCCGCGGTACGGTCGGGGTTCGCTCCAGGTTACGCCCGTGCAGGAAACGGCTGTTTCTCAGATCACTGAAGCTGCTGGGACACATACACTGAGAGGTCTCCAAAGTTCCAGTGTGAGTCGAAAACGAGTGAAGGTGAACCAGACCTTACTATAGGGTTACCTTGTGGTTATAAAAATGACCGTTGATGGAGAATCGGTGCCTCTTTAGCCTCTGTGTGTCCCCGGGGCGGTGGGGCCGGGACCTTCTCATGAAGCTGGCGTCGCTCTTTGTCCTCATGAGCTGAGGAGACTCCTCCTCCGAGGTGCCCTCGTCTGAATCTAGAGGACAACCGTCAATGCCCGTGTGAGATCAGAGCTGCTTCACCTACTGACGCACACAAGGTGTCAGTGAACCAGTCTGGGCACATCAAAGATGGAATTTAATTAGCGGTAACAATGAATGACAGGGCTGACAGAGGAAACAGCGTGAACCCATTACAGGCCTGTTGACGTGCCTCACTTTATAATAAGCCAGCAGGCAGCACAGGACAGATGCAGAGCCTTCGCAACAACCGAGTCATGTGACTTTTTCCTCTGGATGATGTAAATGCGCAAGCCAATAAGCAGGGTGTGCCACCGGAAACAACTAATACCTTAATCTTCACCTCTGTAATGAGCTTGAGATCAAAGGATTTTGATGAATTACAGGACAATGATCCCTTATCAACCGAAGGTAATATATTCCCACTATGCGTTTTACAGCAGGCGTTGTATGAAGGTTTCACAATGGGGACAAGTACAAGGGTTAGCCACTATTAATGGAAATTGACAATACTGCATTTCTACGCAACTGTCAAGAAAATCTCAGAGGCAGGCCTGTATACTCACTGGTCTCTGTTGACTTCATCGTTTTGTCTGAGATGTTGTTTTTCCATTCCAAAGAGTTTTGCTGTGAACCAACCTGTTGAGTCTTTTCATTTCTTTGAACAAAACGAGAAAGCAATCAATTCTACATTTCAACCCCTCAACACAAAGCTGTAACTTATCACCTTTAATTCAAGTAACTACAGTTAGACAAGGTATGTGGTAACAGTAAACTTTTCTTTATCTACTTGAATTTGTAAACACCTGTACCTTCACATTGATATAATACCCGTCTTTAATTGTGGCCTTGACAACAATTGGAATCTGTAATTGGCATTAAAAAGCTACGGTTGCGTAATGATTAATGATTATATCGTCCTATATCCTATATTTTAGCCTGATCAGTGTACTTTAGTTCTCCTCGGAAATTTTCACAATGAAGCCCCTTACCATGAAGGCAAAACAGTATTGACAAATGTAATCTATGCTGTTTCTCACCACCTTAAATCTGAGTAAAGGGTCTAGCAGTGAAATTAACCAAGTCAAGATGGCTCATATGTCCCTATCCCAGAACTTTATACTTAAAAATACACAGAGATAACTGCACAGATTGGAGACATGTTCTGGTAATTATGCTTTTCACAAAGAGAGTTCATGTCTGTCATATTTGTACTTTCCCCATGTTAGCTCGCACAAGCAGGTGCCACCCGAATCCTTTGTCTGACTTTGAGCTTATCCCTGCCTGCTATTTCCCATGAGTCACGAGGAGTGAACGTGCAGAACTGAGAAGTCTGCTGCATAGGAGCTTAGAGGCTAATCAGCAGTTTCCTGCAGTCAGCAGTGATGAAAAGTGTGACCGTGTGCCTCCTGGGAATTAGCGAGGGCCGTGAGCAATGGTCGCGCTATCAAAAGGACTATCCGTCTCTTCACAGCCAGGATAGGGATGGGGACGTCGAGGCAAACACCTTTCCTTTAGAATTCTTAGCAGTGGGACAGTTAAAGTCGTTAAGACAGCATTTAAACAGTCGTTCAGGTCCCAGGAGAGGCCATCAAAGCTCAAATGGAGATTTGACGATGTTATGTAGGTGTTGGCTGAGCTTTTAAGAAGGTGGACAATAGCGATAAAATCAAATTAAATTAACGATAAATAATAACAGACATAATTCTGACCTTCCTCTTTAATTCCACTTGGTATTCCGCAGGTCACTGACGGTAGATGATTACCTGCCCCACCCTAACCCCACACCAATACAAACACAACGCAGGAAGAACACTTCCAACCTTTTGACGAGCCGACCGGCTCTTGAGATACCGAGATTATTAATGAGAATACCAGTGACAGAACAGTGGTTGTGTTGGAGAGGGTGAGGCGCTCTCCTTTGCCTGACCCACCCGTTGAACTTCAGACGCTCCCACCTCCCGGGTCCAGAGCAGGGGTAATGAAGTCGCTCATTGTCGTCCTGCATCTGCAGTCTAATTGGCCTCTTCAGACCCCAGGAGATATTAAGTAAACCTTCCATGATTAATTCTCCATCTTCCTGTGGCCATACAAAGAGAGAGAGAGAGAGAGAGAGAGAGAGAGAGAGAGAGAGAAGAAGAAACATAAAAAAGAAAAAGGTAATAATAATTATTATGATAATTGATTCTGGGATTGGGGGGGGGACATCCTGCTGGCGCCGATCCAGTCCAGCTCAGTCGAGTGTCTACGTGCTCGGGAGCAGTCGCTGCTGGCTTTTTGTCTTGGAGACATTCTCATGGACCTGGACACGGACCTGAGGTCATGTCTGGGGCCGCTGTATGGGCGACCGATATGACTCAATCATGCCAAGCGCTGTAGCCGGTCACGTACGCAGACTAGCACTTTCAATTCAGAGCTGAAATACAAATTTAATAAGGGGGCAAACACTGACAGGGAACACTTAGTATATATTCATTATACATTATTTTTATTTTTTTCTTGACTGTTTTCACAAAAGTAGAGAAATATCTAAATTATCGATGTGACTTATTGATAACATATCCGTAATCCTGACCCTAACCATAACCATTCATTTTAACGCCTCAAGCCCACATGGCTATAAACTGATTCTGGGGCCTGATCCGATCAGGAACCAACTCAACAGAAAGCTTAAGTTTCTTCCATTCCCAGGCCAGGACAGGGAATCTGGTCTATTTCTCTGGGATAAAAATACACAGCAATTTAGAGATAAAGTCCACAACCCGAAACAAAAATAGCTGGAGGAAACTCGTCTACTGCGCATGGGCCAGTCTTCTTTTCAAAATCCTTTGATTGAAAGAACAAAATTAATAAACAAAAAGCATAAAGATTTACCTTAAATTTATATACAGAATCATCTATACCACTATCCATTTTTACAGTTAAATATGCAAACGATAAAGGGTATTTAAGATTTATACAGCATTCAAAGATAAGTACAAATTTGTGTATTTTTAATTTACATTCTTCTTAGTGAAGCATTTCCGATGAATGAAGTCTTCTTTGTCCCAGGATGAATTTCTCTACACAAAACAGTCCTCTGGAAAGACGAAGACAATGAAAACAACCCTGGGGCAGAAGAGAGGCCGAATGGTACACGGAGAATGAAACTTATTGTTGGAGACATGTAAACATTCAGGACTTTTGGGTGGTTAGTCTGTTGACCCTTGGCCAGCTACCCCAGCAGGGCTTCCTGTGCACGCTGGGGGCCACACGTGCTCCCGGTCACGCCCGCACCCGCACTCGCACTCGCACCCACACTCACGTCCTGCTGAGCAGAGCGAGGTCAGCACTGGGTTATATTTAGATTGGTAAGCCTCAGCTTCCAACCCCCGCCCCCCTCAATATATCTGCTCTATAAAAGCCTCTCACCTCTGCCTCTGGTCTTACTACAGCGCTCACAAAGCAGCCTGAAGTGGGAGATCAACTCTGTCGACTCTGTGTGGTCAGTGATACTGCAGGCACAGGGTATACACCGGCTACCACAACATCTTCCACTACTGAACTGCTGCGCCATATATCATACAGGTGAGTTTCATTTTCTGATCCTTTGGAAAGGTTGTGATATATTCCTCCTGGTGGTAATCTTTTATAGATGAATGTTCACCTTCCATTTTCAAACCTTTTAATACAAATGTGCTATAGCTATAACATTGTGTGCAGCAAGATTGTTGGTTTAAAGAAGTGAAGGAAATTTAAAAATAATTTGGGCAGTTATGCTTTTTGATTCAAGTGATTCATATTATTATTATTAAGTAAAATTCCATAGATAAAATTTTTTGAATAGATAATGTTTACAATATTTGTTTTACAATATACAGTACTTACAAAGTGTTCATTTTGCTGGTTGCCCCCAGGATGAAACCCCGAAAACTGCTCAAGTCAGTGGTCCAGCTGCCCACCATCAGTGAGATGCATGAGGATGTGTCCCACACGGGCTGCCCCGCCCACCCATCCCAGTCCCTGGAGGAGTACTTCAGCTCTATCAAGGAGCTGGCGCTGCCCAGCTGTGGCCCCCTGCGGGTGGCACGGGGTCCGCGGCCTCGGAGCTCTGCTGTGCCACGGGGCAAGCCTCCTGTCCCCGCCCCCCAGCCTCGCGGTCTGTTCAGGACCCCCCGTCTCCGTGGACCCACCTGCCTTGATGATATCACGCTAAAGTTTTCCAGCGCACCGAGCGCTCAGAGGGACCCTCTGGACTGGCTGTTCACACAGACACAGCGAGAAGACGCTTCGCTAAAGGAGAGCGTTCCAGCAGCTTTGCGTTTGCTCTGATGGCTGTTTGCACAGACACAGTGAGAGGACGCTTCACTAAAGGAGAACATTCCAGCAGCTTTGCGTTTGCTCTGGACTGGCTGTTTGCACAGACACAGCGAGAAGATTCTTCGCTAAAGGAGAGCGTTCCGCCAGCTTTGCGTTTGCTCTGATGGCTGTTTGCACAGATACAGTGAGAGGAAGCTTCGCTAAAGGAGAACATTCCAGCA
>JAOYSI010049740.1:11126-26125 GCA_025775065.1 Hiodon alosoides | reverse complement strand
GGGGTTCTTGGGAAAAGCACAACTGACCCCAGTAACTAAGCCGGTGTCTATCCGAGTTGGAAACAGGGAAACTACAGTATCCCTGTTGGTATGTAAGAATACCCCAGTTAGTTTGTTATGAAGAGATGCACTGATAATACTAGCATTAAGAGTAGACTGTACAAGGCAGGGAATCAATCTGTCAGGGATGTACAACTTGGAAATTGAAAAAGAAACATGGGCTAATGTCTATTGGTTAGGAAACTTAAAGGATCAAATAAAAACGCAAACCTGGGAGAAATGGGGAAAGTACATAGAGGCACAAATCCCAGAGGCCGGTTGGCCACAGACAGAGTGGCATTGTACGGTGATTTATGACCCCAAAAGGGACCAAATACTAGAGGCCAAATGGGCCAAGGAGGTTAGGGAGCCAATAGAAACTGTTTAAAATACAATAATAATTGGACAGGAAGGAGCAGCATTGGGAGTGGAGAGAAAAGGTTGGATCGATGAGTGGTTTCAGGTGGAAGGGGCGGAGCCACATATTTCACTAAAAGTGAATCAGGGATACAGACAACTAACTACTATGCATAGAAATATATCTCAACAGGAAAAGGAGCAGGAGAATCCAGAGGAAAGCCATAATAATGGACAAGGAAGCAGCAGAACTAAGAGGAGTGCAACAATGTCCCGGTAACCGATGGTTGGAGGTCCTATCCCACGTATGCTCAACACACCAACCACGATGGAACCAAAAGAAATGTGTATAAATAGACTGTATGGAGAGTGAAGATCTTTTTTCTCCCTCTAAAAAGAATGGGGGAGTTTTTGGTCTCAGAACCCAGGGTGTGTAGTCAATTTGGGATAAGGAAGTTGTAGTCATTCTGAAAGGTGCATTGATATAATGATGTGCATGCTTTTTTTGCTCTGCACACCTTACCCCAATTTGGCTAGTACTATGTGTTATGGTTTAATATGTGTTTTTCCTAAGAATCTACAAAGGGGAAGAGGGTAGGCATAAATTTGTGAGACCTTGAGGTCTCAAAGGGGGATTTATGGTGGTTTCACTGGGTTAATTGCTCATCTGACGAAATGTGGTGACTGCAATAAACATGGTTAGGGGGGAAATTATATGGTAGGGCAAAAGTTTATACAATAATAAACATGGTTTGATGTGCAAATTGTATGGTGGGATGATGGGTTATCTGATGGAATGATGTTATGGTTTGGAAGGTACTCTGTTGCTGGAACTGCAATAAAACCAGTTGTTTACCAATTCCAACAGACAGGAATTGAGTGAAGGCAAAATTACCTAGAGACAGGGCGGTAACCACAATGGTTTCTCTGAGACGCAACTGTGACAGGAGGGTAAAAGCTTTGACCAACAGGGCACAGTTAAACATTGTGATGATGCTGTGGCCACCTCCCATTAGAGGAAGGGCAGGTATGTTT
The DNA here is from genome assembly GCA_025775065.1 of Hiodon alosoides. Taxonomy (NCBI): domain Eukaryota; kingdom Metazoa; phylum Chordata; class Actinopteri; order Hiodontiformes; family Hiodontidae; genus Hiodon; species Hiodon alosoides. The sequence continues at coordinate 24,694 of JAOYSI010049740.1, read as the reverse complement.
GAATTGTACAAAAGGCTGTGTGCCGTGGGTGTTCGGGGGTTGTTCCGCGGACACCACGGCTTTTGTTGTGTTTACATAATAAAAGTCTTAATTTCCTGAAGAACCAAGTCTCCTAACCACAGTTTTTACGGAAAAGATTGAAAACAATCATTGTCTGTCGGGGTTCCCAATTCGACAAATGCCTGTAAATTGTTGAAAAACCAGCTTCTCGGCTAAATCAACAAATTTCTAGGCATTGTGTAATAAATTTTAATAATGAATAAATAGATTTGTGTAATAAAATTTACAGACATGTATATAATTTATCAAATTTAATTAATTATAACTTGCATACTATACATTATAGTAGGACATCACATGGTTTGGGCAACCTTGATTATAACAAGATTATTTGTTTGTGCTTGATGAGGGGTCGCTGTGGATCTTTCATAATCTTAAACCAGTGGAATGGAGTGTTGGCAACCGTCTTAAATATAAGCAGGACTGTTGATCCTTAGTAGGCAAAGAAAGAGCTTTGAAGCGATTGCTTTGAATGGGCAAGCACATGTGTTAGCAAGTTTAAAGAGATTCCAAAAGTTGATTTCAATGTTTTCAATTTCCAAATTATTTTAGAACATATAAAATGAAATTAATCTAGACTTTTGGAAGAGATTGATGAGGGTAATACTTTCAAACATGTCAGAAGCCTTGTGTGTCATCGGAGGAGAACAGCCTGCGTTAAGGGTTCCAGGGAAAGGCCTCTCTCAGTAGGCTAATACTAATCCGGATGCCCATCGGCCTCCTGGGTACCTACAGGTGAAAAGTATCGCCAGGAGGGACGTGCCTCTCTTCCAATCAGTGCTGAGCTTTCCATGTGGGGTGTATGGCCTGCTGTGCATAAAATGGTGTCTGGCTCACTGGCAACTGGGTCAGAGGAGACCAGTTTTACTTACTCGCCCTCTTGTTCTTAGCAATTAACTCGTATCAATTAACTAAACTGCCAATTCCAAACTGAGTAGAAAATTAAAATGATACTTGTTCCAGTTCCGAAAAAAAGGATCAAGGGAAACTGCAAAAGGCAAAGGAGAGAGCAGCCAACCTGGCGCGTCCGTTTTTCTTGTGCAAACTGTAAAGGTTGTACAGAAGCCTACAGGAGGATGTCGGCACCGAGTGAGAGCCATGGAGACGGCAGCAGGTGACATCCTTCCTTGCACAAATAATGATTTCCATTGGACGGTTAAGAGTAGAGGACGGTTTCCATTGGACGGTTTCCATTGGACGGTTTCCATTGGACGGTTTCCTTTGGACGGTTAAGAGGGGAGCCACAATGAAATACTGCAGACACTACTGCCCAGGAGGACCAGATATGCCCAACTCTGAATCTGTGCCCCATGTGGCTAGCAGATGGAAAAAGGGGGGGGTTATTATTATTATTATTATTATTATTAAAGCAATCGATTCCGAATACTGGTAGCAAATTACCTGGCTGTCATTAGTCCAATAGTAAGTTTCTCAAATATGATTTTAAAATGAAGGACAAGTTAAATAGAATCATGTTTTACATCTTAAATTGCCTTTAACTTTCAATATAATTAGACACATATATCAAACTAAATCTGGTGCTGTAAATTAAATCACTTAATTCATTTTTATTTGAGTTAAATTTTAGCCATCAATCATTCAGGGAATGTCTTTTACCACTTAATTGGCATAGATGAACAGGCACTTGCAAGTTATTTTGAGTGGCATGAGCCCAGCTGGGTTGGATTATAATTTTGCCGTTAGTCGTGTGAATGGAGAATCAGACATGCTGGCATATTCTTCCACAAAGAAACTTGGGGTTTTAATTGCAGGAGGTACTGGATTTTCTGCAGACCACTGACAAGTCATTGTATACTGAATCTGCGGGTCGATGTATCCAGACAACAACAGCTTCATTGCTCTATTAGAGAATGGTTGTTTGAGGCAGAAGCAATTTTGTGTACTGATTAATGGCAACCAAGTCATGCCCCAACTTCAATCTATTAACATTGACTTAATGTAATGATTATCAAAGTAATCCTGATTATTAAAACGTATATTCTGACAGACTATAACGTGTTCCAAAAAGACCTTTAACATTGACTCTAAACATGCTGTGCGTGCTCTTTTTAAAACCACATGAGGCATCCATTTTTGTTCAGTGAAGGACGTCGCTTGCATTCAACATATGTAAGAGTAATTACAATGCCCCTGGGACAGACTTCCATAGTTGGCTAAGTCCTGACGGGAAAGGCTGAGACAAAGCAGTCTCATAACCATGCTTAACATTTACTCATGTTTTCACACTTAAAAGGCCTGTAAAAAAAAAAGAAGTTTTTTGGGAATTGAAAATAACAGAATCGCATTAACCGCTAACAAAATACCTCCAGCGTCAACATAAGAATCGACGTTGAATGCTTCCTCAAGTATCCTCTGCGATTTCAGTGCAAACTTGGAATGTAATTAGTACATATTTAAAAATGCTAATTGATTCATCATTTCAAGAACCTTCCTTTTTATGATTATTCTGCTTTGGGGGGTTTGTTTCCTCCTGTCCCTTTCTAAATAAAACGGATAATGATGATGGCATGATTATATCGATGCCTCATTCGCTGTAATGGATCTCCGGAGATTCTGTGTTTCTACAGCAGTCAAGGTTGAATGTGCAAACATGTACATTGGTAGAAATCTGTGTACTGGGGTCAGTTTAGTTTTTTTTTGTAATGCACAAAAGTTAGTAGTTACAGTATTAGTAGTTGTTGGGTGTTGACCCATGTTAACAGGCAGAAAATTCACTATATAATTCACAAATTATTACGGGATGGTAAGCGTAAACAAACGCAAAAACAAAAATTTTGCCAGAATAAAATGTATCAAAAATAACTCGAAGTGCAAACCTAAACCAAAATCAACATGGCCACTTGTCTGAACATGACATTTCAGACAATACGACATTTCCCAACGGGAAACCTTTCCCAAGAGGTCAATACCGGCAAACGGGGCAATACAGGAAATCCAGAGGGTGGTTAAAAAGGGTCGACACGGAAGAGCAATCAAGAACAAATGCCCAGAAAAGAAACTTTGAGGAGGGACAAGCCTTTGTAACAAAATATGTCCTGATGTGCCAAGATATACCCAGTAATTCTCCGCACAGAGAAGCTTATGCTCCCAGGTTAAAGACATGTAGTCATTTCATATTGTATTCAATAAACGAAAACTATAAATATACAGCCCGTCAGCTCTTCCACCCGTGAACCGATCGTGAACAGTGACGTTTTTAATTTGGTGAAGCTGGCAAATGGTTTTTAACTTAGCCACTCCCCTTCTCAGAGGAGAGCAGCTGGGTAATAGCTAAACGAGACGCAAGACACAAAATTGGGCCCTGGCCTTTAGCTTCCCCAGCAGGACTCTAAAAACCAATGAAAAACAGCAGGAAAAGGAGTGTTGAATCCCAGGATGGAGTACTGGGCCGTTGTCCTGGTGACGCCATTTATCACCGTCCTTTACTCCACCGGGCCACCCGCTGATGCACCACTCAACACTGGGGCTCCACACACGCGCACGAGCGCGCACACACGAGGGGTAATTTGCTAAGGAAAACTTCCCTTATGCAATGGGAAGGAATCGCTTCCTCAGCACACGCACTCTGGCATGCCTACCCCATTATTTAAGATCAAGTAAAAAGATTAATCAGCATTGTTTGTCATTGGTTGACATCCAATGCGATATAAAAAAAACTTGGTGGCTGCAAAGGGGGGTCAAATAGGGTTAAAGTTGACATTTGTGAAATAACATTGGTCTTTTCACTAAGTATATCCACACAAATCCAATGTATATTTATTCTAGGTATCGAAATACACAATAATCACCATTTAGCTCCTAAATGTGTTAACTCCACAATGACAACTAAACAGAACATTTACATTTAAGCTATATTGTGTAACTTTGGGCCATTTACAGCCGATTTTCACAGAAATGAGTGGCACGAGTGGTAAAAAGCAGCGGACAGCTAACAGCACACCAGGGAGAAGCCTGAGGAGCCTCGCGCGGCGGGGTCAAACCGTGCCCTTTTTGTAAATCCGTAACGATGCCTTTAAGCTCTGCAAGTCCATGATTTTCAAAGGAATCAGATTCGGAGGACCTTATTGGCAAGAGACCAACGGCTCTCATCTGCCAGAGAAGCAGAAGTTGCACGGGCGTAGACGGTTTGCTCAGTGGGTGCTGGAACATTATACCAGTTTGTTTATAGGGAACAAAATGTTTGCATAAATACTAAAACTTAACATTGGTCTTAGAATTTTCCATTGCAATCTATGTGCCAAAATGAGTGTTCATTCTTTTTAAAATAAGAAAGTATTAAAGAAACATCACACCTTTCCTGTTTTGTAGTAGGCAGGCACAGACCAGGCTAAGATACGATGGATATACATCAATCATGTTTATTTGTTATTGTGCATTTTTACTATTTGGGGGGGGGGGGGTTAAATATATAGCTAGAAAGGTAGTCTATAGTGGTTCTTTAGACTCCAGACTCAATCTATGATGACTTTTGGGACAGCCAAATAGCCAGCCTCTTGTGGGCGAAGTAACATCAGGGATTTGCAGAGAAATTTAAAATGCGAGGGCCAAAGCCCATTTAATGCTTTACATAATACTGTATGTATGATGATAATACATAATGCTGTATGTATGATGATAATACATATCGGCAGTAATGGCCTGAAATCATGCCGCCTCTAGCAGCCATGCTTGATTGCATCCTTTAAAATTTTACTCTAACATTCGTTGGCAGGATGAAAATGTTAACGTCACATTCCCTGCGTCACATACACTCAATAAAACACCTAGTAATTACCCAGTAATGAGTTGGGGTGGTCCTGTCAACCTACGTCACCTATTTCCTTAAATTATGATACATTCAGGAAGGAAAAGCTGCCTCTCGCAGTAAATGTCGGCTAAATGAACTTCAACAGCCACTTAGGTTTCACTAATGAGCCGTACTGTATGTAGGGGAACAAACGTCTGTGAAGAATGGATTGAGTTTGTTGGGTTAGTGAAAATGGCCTGACGTCAGATTTAGTGGGAATATAGTACAACTTTGTATATAAATGCCTTCTGAGGTCAAGTGAAATGTGCGTCGACTAACCTGTGCTAGACGTATAGGAGCTGTCAATGTTTGGTGCAGTCAGAAAGGCAATATATAGCAGCACACATTAGAACCAAGGGTTTTGGACCCAGGCAGTCTAAGTTATTTTAAGTCGTGACCCTGAGCAGATAAGTACCCTCTATAGAGGACCGATGGGAGGGGATGCACGTCCCTATGCTAGTGCCAGCCATTTCAACATTCTGACTTATGCTTAAATGTCAAATGTGTACTGCGAACAAAGGTCTAAAGTAAGTGGTCTTGTTATCCTCCACAGTAGTCCGGAGCACTAAGTCTTAACATGGCATTGTTAGAATGAAGCACGTTTTATAATATGATTTGTTACCAGATGTTTATTTTAGAATGATAGTTCTTGACCACATGTATGAAGTATACAGGGATATTTGAATCTTGTCACAAGCCTGATGAATGATTACTCCATTTTGTACAATACCTGTGAAATGAAATTTTACAAACGGAGCTGCTTAAACAATCTATACCTTCCATGTGCTTGTTGGGTTGCATGTAGTACTCAGGATGGCGAAAAACTTTGATTAAAAAAATTAACACAAAATGAATAACTTGCACTGTAAAATAAAACAACCTGTAAATCCATGCCTTGCCTGGCTAAACGGCTTTCCTCGTCGGCCCCGCAGACTAATGAAAAGGGGAAACCATTAATCGCCTATCAGTTGCAGTGTAAATCATGTCAGTGTCCTATTTATGTACAAAAGAGCTCCCATTACCATAGTTTATTGGCTGTGTGGAATAAATGGTAACTAGTCAACAAGGCTCTTCCTGGCCTTTCTGGAAGATTGGCAAGAATTTCTGAGAAATGCATATACAGAATAAGAACATGTATATAAGAAAAACGCTTCCGCCATAACTCAATCCACAAAAACAGTGTGTCCAACCGCACTTCCGCTTCTGCCATAACTCAATCCACAAAAACAAGTGTGTCCAACCGCACTTCCGCTTCCACCATAACTCAATCAACAAAAACAACAGTGTGTCCAACCGCACTTCTGCTTCTGCCATAACTCAATCCACAAAAACAGTGTGTTATGGGAGCTTTACCCACGAGATTGTTTTACGGTAAAAACATAGGCCCAGACACTCAACATGATGTCTTCACACTGTTTTACTTCACAATAAACCTAATTTACAATGTGGACCAGGTGTAGGTGGCAACTCCACAATTACCCAATTAATGGGAACACTCTTGCATGGATATGGGGTAGGGGCCACTCACCGGCCTCCTTCACATACCGATTCACCACACTTATCACAAAGGATTACCACTGTTTTGAGACCGCCTTCTCAAGAAATATCAATAGAAATGGCAACTTTGTAGTTATTTTGGTTGGTGATTGCACATTTTAAATAAAATTGAGCCTGTTAATAATACAAATGGCAGAGCATACAGTTCCCAGAACCGTCTGCAGGAGCCTGGCAGGAATAACATCCATGGGACTTGTGCTTGAATTCATGCAAGCCACTGTCTCCATGAGATCCTCTGTTGTACAGTCTGAGTTAATGATATAATCTAGCTAATGAAGAATTACAGGTAATTTTCACATGACGTGTATATATTTTTTTATATATCAATTGTGTTGGATAAAAAACCCTAATTTTGAAAGTTTCCTGTTATCAGGTTAGAAAAACAATACTTCCATCTTTGACTGTACCATTAATAATGAATCAACTGATCTTTCCGTTTACATTGGGCCCTTTCAGATCCGCCTTTTATGTTGGGTGTATGATCATTTAGCCAGGGGCTATTCCTCGTGAAGTGTTTTAGTTCTGAACGTTGCAACAGCATCAAGGGCAGCTGAGCAGGAACTGTTAAAACTTCATTCGCTCCTGGGTTTGTAACTAACGTGCAGGCACTGAACCAGATGCAGAGAGTGCTAAAGTGAACTTCTCTGCAGTTAATGAATTAACGACACCGGAATGAACAGAGCGGCCTTGGTTATTAACAGGGACAGGATTCTGGACATCACAAATAACACTGAGGTAATCAAGCATGTCCTGAATGTTTGTGGGTAATATCGCCACACATACCCTTCTGAAGACCCTGAGATCCTTCTGTCCCTGTCGACGAATCTTAGTCTCTCCCAAACTAAGTCCTACTTGCAAAAAAAGGCAACGTTTTAATTAATAATTTTTTTTGATGAAAAAAGACAAAAAGTATTGTCATTTTTGTCCCAAAGCCAGCATTGCAGGCCACACATTCAACAACATTCCTGCTGTAAAACATGAGGAATGTCCCCATTACAGGATGCGGCCCCATCATCACCAGGTATTGGGAAAGCAAATTCTAGTGGAAAGATGGAATCAGTCAGCTGAAAGCCTAAAACTGTGATAAAAGCACTCCTTTCAGCAAGGCAAAGGCTGATGCTACGATGGAGTTGCACAAGAATACAAAGGTGAATGGCCTTGACTGAACCCTATTAAGAAGCTACGGCACGACTTTAGAATTGCTGTCCATAACCTATCAATCTAAGAGACCTTTAGAAAATTTCCAGAGAAGAATGGGTCGAAAATTGCTCCAAGTTGGTGTGCAAAGTTGGCAGAGACGTATCCAGGGCAACCTCCAACTATAATTACTGCTGAAGGTCTTTCCACCTTTTGTATTGACACGGGGGGCATGAATACTAACGCAATCAACATATTTCAGTTTTTTTTTTTTTCACCTATAAAAGAATTTTCAGAATTCAAATTTTGAATAAAAATTCTCACTTTAAAATACGTGCACATCATTTCTGAACTGAGAATTGCAAGACACCACGTTATGTCAGCAACTGAGTGGAGGATTGTACTGCAGTCTATATTATCCACACACTCTGTAAATCTTATGGAAAGTTCTGCCGCATGCCAAAAGGATGTTTGATTCTGCATGAATCTATTGTAATAACCTGCATGGCTATAAGTTCAGGCAAATTGGCTAGGTTGTTAAAGACTTCACAATACTTAAATAAAACACCTTTCGGCATTGATATATATATATATATATATAGCTCAACCTGTCTGATGATTAATGCAGTATTCATAAAATAAATACATAAATAACGAATATACATGTACTTTGTAATGTAAGCAATCAGATAATTGATCCGCACATGCTATATTGTGGTAATTGCAATTCCCAAGTGGGCGGAGAGGTATAGTCTGAATTGCATGTTGCGTAAGACTGAAAGCAGTTTTCTAAAGACGTCTCGGTCTATGTGATTATCATCTTTCCTCTCATCAATATTTCTGGCACCACTGAGAGCTATAGAAAGTTTCCCAAGGACCAACAATGGTGATCCCATTGATCTAGAGTTGTGTCTGCCTCAGAGCAGTGTTTGCTCTTTGTATGCTGCCATAGATATATGTATCTGTGACCACTCACAAAGTTTTAAGTTTTAAAATTTTCAAATTACCTGATCATCCTGCTTCCATAGGTATCCATTAACAATGCACTCTCTTTCAAGCAATCACGTGAGGCATCCTGCAGGACTGCATCACTTCCACCACAGCAACCAGTGGACCATTAGACTGGACTCCAGCCATCTGGGCCCCCAACGCTCTCCTCCAGATATTACAATGTCTTGGAACTCCTCGACTGGAGAGCATCGAACAATATGGCCATTAGATTGTTTAATTCAGCTCCTAGTGCCGGCCAGCAGAGGATGGCTTTTTGGGGGTCAGGCCTGGGACATATTGTATTTCTCTGTATGTAAAGTTTCTTTGTGACATGGAAACATGTGAAAAGCGTACTATAAAAATTAGACTCGGGTGTTATTTCCTTTAAAATGGTCGTGTTTTTCACTTTTTAAGATCGCTGTGGTCTCGAGGGGAAAGTGATGAAGGGGCGTTCCACGTTTATGCCCCAAACTGTGGAACATCGGGGAGGCAAAACAAATCATCTCTTTTAAATGGCAGTTTATTGTACACATCTTAGCCATTGCTTTTAATTAACTTGAATTATTAGGTTCATATTTAATGTCTTATTTACATATTATTTACATATTTTTGTCATCTCATTTGTCTCTTTATTTTTTTATTAATGTTATTGCCTTTATGTACAGTACTTTGAGTTCCAGTTCTCTGTATGAAACTGTGCTATATAAATGAGTGTTTACCCAGGTCTTTAGACTTTAGACTCTCAGTGGATGGCTCACTTCACAGAAGGGCGGCTTCTTGTGTTTATTTGTCCTTTTTTTTGTGTTTATTAGGAAAACCCGCTCAAGGTTTAGAACACAGCCCATGCCTTAAGAACAGCTATATATCGATCGCTCTAACTCAGAGCAAATGTAACCTTTTTACTGAACATGTGAGACCAATGCAAACACCCAGACACCCCTCCCTCCCCCCTTTGGTTTTTTCCATGTTGTTTCTAAACACTTCAAGGTGAATGGCGTTATCCTTGACAACATGATGGCTGTCCATTAATGGTACACTTTTTTTTTTTTCAGCCAAGATGCGTGTAAGGGTGCTGTAAAATATACCAGCAAATCAAGAAATAATTTTATGGGTTTTATTTACATGGATCAGATTAGCTTGGTGCCACTTTCCTACGCAGAGGTGAGCACTAATGACAGGTGGCAAAACGTAACAAAACAATAAGCGATAACCAAATATATTTACAGTGCTTTCTGTAGGCAACACCAGTATGTTCAGGATCTACAGAACTTAGATGGGGTCAAATCATGCCACAGTGTACTTTATCCATAGAGTCACAGCTCTCCAGTGGCAATAAATCTTTAATCCCTAATTTATGGATTGTGGAATATTTTATTTTTGCTCACATAAATGGTATAACAGCTTAATTGTAACACAAACAACTCTGAAAGGAGCAATGCACTTAGATTTCCTTTAACTACTGTGGTAGTTAAAAAATACAAACTGCTATCAATGTTTCCTCGGGCTGGGGCACGCGGCTTCCCGTAGCGTTTCCTCGGGCTGGGGCACGCGGCTTCCCGTAGCGTTTCCTCGGGCTGGGGCACGCGGCTTCCCGTAGCGTTTCCTCGGGCTGGGGCACGCGACTTCCCGCAGCGTTTCCTCGGGCTGGGGCACGCGACTTCCCGTAGCGTTTCCTCGGGCTGTGGCACACGGCTTCCCGTAGCGTTTCCTCGGGCTGGGGCACGCGGCTTCCCGTAGCGTTTCCTCGGGCTGGGGCACACGACTTCCCGCAGCGTTTCCTCTGGCTCACCATTATTTGGTAGTATGTTGCACTTTACTGAGCTGTTTGTGTTAAAATGCATCTTATTTTCCATTTATCTGAGTGTAGCGGGGCTCGAGAAAGAGCTTGACCTCGCTCCTTAGAATCGATGAGTTTGATTGGTTCCTATAGCTTGAAGACTTGATGAGGTTGATGACCCGATTGTTAAAGTAAAGGGGATTATCCGTTGAATAATATTTTTGGTCACATTTAACAGCAGTGTGCATGAATATGGAGGGCACTGTATGTATACTGTACCTAAAAGACACGCAGAAGGGTAAAGGTGCACTCCAAGCAGCTGAAGGCAGCAGAGAATAGTTAAGAATTGTTTTTCCCTATTTACACCAGAGGAAATATTTAAAAGTAAGGGATGTAAAAGTTTGTCAAATTAATCCATATTCTTTTTGTTTAAATGAGGACTGGGTCAATACTTTGACAACCCACTACTTGCATTTAACAAATGTGTTTAATGGTTTATTTACTTTTTATGACTTCAGGAAAAAACATTTTTAAATGCTATTAAATCCAGTTTTATTGAATGCGATTAGTGGGTTTAATTTGGTCCCAGCATAGGTATTGAATTAAAACTTGCAAGAAAAGTAAAGTAAAACTGTAGATCTCAAATGAACCCTAAATATCATTTGCTGTCACATGGATGTCTGTAGAAATTCCCAGCTTTCATTGGAAAGGTAAAAAGGTTCTTGGCTCCACTAAACTGTTGAACAGGTTTCTCAAGTCTGCTACAGAGAGGACACGCTTGTAGCCCAGTAAAGACAAGGTGTTGTTGCAGAGATTCTGAACAACCTCAACAATTTCAAAAGCCAGATGCAATCTCCAGCTCTCTGCTGTGGCTTTGGAGTCCCTAGTGGTGGAGTACTTGTAGTTCCCCTCAGAGGGTAAGGCACTGTGGTTAGTGTTCTGTAATATCCACCCATGAACCTTGTCGTCCATCTCCAAGTCAATGAAGCGATAGATCTCTTTGGCCTTCTCCACTGGGTGGTGGGCCAGGTCCTCATAGCGGACTAGCAGATACTTCCCCCTGAGCCATGACGGTTTCTGGAGGCCCAGTTTGGCCGAATCTGCCATGTCCTGGCAGGTCCGGGTGATTTGTGCTAGGTCCACGTACCGCGGCTGCCGCCCAGTGGCATTCCAAATCTTCCAGGCCCGGAACTGGTCGCCAAAGGCCCCCATCCGGGAAGCCAGGATGCCCCGGGGGTCACGAACCAGATGGACGATCTTCAGGTTCAGCCGGGGGTCCTCAGACAGGGTACGCAGATCCCCAACCTCAGGGATCCGCACCGTTTTGATGGCCACGTGGCCCCGTGTCAAGCATGCCTGAGAGGCCAGAGTGAGGTTCAGTGTTCTGCACTTCTTGGGGCACCAGACCTCATCGAGATCCCCTGAGCTCTCACCGTTCTCTGGGCAGACGGGGGGCGAGCACAAGGCACTGCTCGAAGCCTGTCGGAAAAAGGAGCCCGTCACATGGTCCTGGGGCGTGGGCCGGATGTAGTTCTCCAGAAAATGAAATTCACAGGTGTAAAGGTTGAGGAGCAGGTCCCGGTAGGCCCCCAGCAAAGCCCGGCGGTCAAGGGCCCGACGCAACCGGTTGCTGGAGTTGGTGAAAGCCTGCTGGACGTGGTAAAGGGGCTCAAACACATAAAAGATGCCTCTGTGCTGGTTGAAGAGCTGGCCTGTAAAGGACGAGCCACTGCGGGTGGTGGCCAAAAGGAGAATGTGCTTCCGGGTCCCCTCAGGCACGAGGCCGCCATCACATACGGACCTCCGTCGGTATTCTGGAAGGGAACGAAGAGGAGAACTTCAGTGAAATTCAAAACAGGGCAACTACAGTCCCAGAAGGTTTGTCGACGGTGTGAGAATAAAAAAAGCTCTTTATTCCCTCATGGACTAGTGTAAACCAACCTAACATCACATCAAAAATGATCAAACATCAAGAAACTTACAATATGCTTAAGGAGAAAATGTCATACATTTTCTGGGGAAAAAATCTTTTATCCTTTCATTCCTTTATTATTTTTGAACATTAAAGATGAAAATGTGTGGGGGGAAAAAAAACATTCCAAATATAACTAATGTTATCTTTGATACAAGATGATATATATATGCTTGTTCTGCAAGCATTTTTCTCTATGACTGTAAAATATGATTGTCTGCAAAGGAGCAGACGCTTATGTTTTATCTTTAGGAAAAAGTCCATTTTAACACACAATAGTCTACAAAGTCAACAAAAAATCTGACATTTAAAAAAAGACACATTTTTGTATTCTACTGCGTCACATATAATGAAGACATCTTGACTAACTAACTCCAGTGACACAAGTGGCATTGCCGGTCTATAGTCAAAATTTCGACAGAAGGCCAGTAATTGGTGTAATCTACTATGAATGCGCTCTTCCGTTGCACTACAATCTGACACACGACAGAGTGGGAACACAGGGAAGGCGATAAGATGAGACCTGTGCCGGAGATGTCAATTTCAGAACATGGCTGTAACGTTATTAGTATAACGAGGGCCGAGATCTCCGTTATGGGTGATCATTACAAAGAGGTGAAGAAGAGGGGCCTCGCAGATATGATATGATAAACACAAAAATAAATGCTGGAAAAATCGCACGAAAGGCAACATCAATTCCACGATTTGAGAGTGCATTAATTGTATTAATTGTACAGAATCAAAATTAATATATAATATATAATATATCATTAGTGAGTACAAAATACGGTTTTAAAAAATAAAAAAGCCCAAATCTCAATTTCTGGCGCTAGAGTCGCCATTAAATGTCTTCTAAGGCCCAAATTCAAACTATTTAGGATTATTCTACCTGATAAACCAACTTTGGGCATTTCATAGTAACACAGTCAAGTCTTGACATGCTTGACTGTTGACTGCAATAGCTGACCTGTGGTAGCTACCATGAGGGTAGTGGTCAATCACTGACCTTTGTGTTGTTGATGAGGGTAGTGGTCACTCACTGACCTTTGTGTTGTTGATGAGGGTAGTGGTCAATCGCGGACCTTTGTGTTGTTGATGAGGGTAGTGGTCACTCACTGACCTTTGTGTTGTTGATGAGGGTAGTGGTCACTCACTGACCTTTGTGTTGTTGGTGAGGGTAGTGGTCAATCGCTGACCTTTGTGTTGTTGGTGAGGGTAGTGGTCAATCGCTGACCTTTGTGTTGTTGGTGAGGGTAGTGGTCAATCGC
>JAOYSI010049740.1:0-11026 GCA_025775065.1 Hiodon alosoides | reverse complement strand
TGACCTTTGCCTTGTTGTTGAGGGCGGTGTTCAGGTTCTTACCTTTGGGTTTTCTGTGCTGGCAGTGCTCCGTGCCGTGGCAGGGCTCAACGAAGGAATCTCTCAGGGACCGTATGGCCGTGTACTGTACCCCAAGCGACGCACACACCAGCAGGAGTACGGTCTTCCAGGAGCACTCCATCTCTCCCCCGGATGCCCCTAAATCTTCCATACTGTTAGAGAGCAGGCAGAGTAAGTCAAAAAAATTTGCTCCAACTCAATTAAACGAAGCTTATTGAGGTTAAGACCTTGGTCAAAGCAATGTTATTTTTTGCTATCATTACTAAAGTACATTACAATATTAAGCTTTCGTGATAAGCTGTTATTCATATTCGGTGACTGCGTAGTTTTATTCTCTCTGACCTTGTTACCTTTGGTACAAGGTCAATCCATGATTTGGTATATGATTTCAGTGAACTTCAAGTTACTGGAGTCTGCTTTTAATTACTTAAGATGGTTACAGGCAGAAAGGGAATAAAACAAATTCCAATTCTCATCACACACAGTATGTGCAAACATGAATGCATTTACAAATATCTCTGAAAAAGATTAGCATGTCTGTTCCATGCTAAAGGATAGAAGGAAAATGCACTGCAGCCTCTTCATCTCTGGGCTGATTAATAGTTAATAGCTAGAACAGTACCTTGCAAAAGTATGTACCTCTTACTCAGTTTTCACACATTTAAATAAATATTGTTAAAAACGGAAACATCTGCCTTGCTGAAGTGTTAAATCCCTTTCCTATGGCAATCCTAAAACGGTACAGGTTCAAAAACTTAGTTGACTGGCCTTTGGTCTGTATGTATTAATATTGTTTTCAAGCTCAGATGGTGAATTCCCAGCAAATATTCACCAGGTGCTTGAAAACAACTCGGAAATACAGTGGCAGAGAAGACACAACTGAATACACTTGCATACACCATAAGGGTAGAACTGCCCGTGGAGAGGCACAGTTGTGGCTAGATCATTAAGAAGTAGAAGGTGTATCGTAGTGAGGCGCTGCTTATGTGCGGCTGTTCCTCTAAACTGAGCCACCTGGAATGAAGGAAACTGATTAGAAACACCTCCATGAAGCCCACAGCGCCTGTGAAAGAGCTTCAATGACTGAGATAGGCGTGAATGCCAATAAACCGACAACAACCCAGCTGGCTCTTTTGGCAGAGTGACAAGACGTAAGCCACTTCTGAGAAGAAAATGAAACTCTCATATTCCATACGGTGGTTTTCGGGAGGAATTTAAACGATACGGCTAACAGTCGGCACAGGGTTTTGCGGTTTAGCTTCCCGAGGTTTGAGGTTCCGAGGTTTGAGTATGAATTCTATAACTATTATGACTAACATGTATTTTACACTTATGAAGCACTGTGTTTACCATAATTTTTTTTGGAAACGTTATGCTGTAGAATGAGAATAAAATGCACAGCACACTTTTATTGTGCAGAATGGTGAAAGTTGCAAATCAATGAAGGAGCTAAGGAATTTCAACATTTTAATAAGCCATTGTCTCTCTCTCGTCTCCGGTCAATGATCCGCATGGGCAGCAGAAGCAGTGGCAAAGACCTGATGTGATTTCTGTCTCATCTGAGTTGGCTTCAGGGCGCAGACAAACCCCCTAATGACTGAGGGAGAAGATGAAGGAGCCGTCCACGGCATTGTGGGAACCTGAACTGCAGAGCCCCACCAGTGGGGAAAGATCAGCGCTTTATCTTCTGTCTTGGATGCCCATTTCGTTCTAACTTCCTCACCATGGAACCGAATGGAAATTACTTATGGTGGCTTCGGGCAAGCTGTATACAAGGAAACCCTATCTTTTAAGCGCTTTTACAATAGGTGATGTGCCCTGGCAGAATATCTGTTTGTTTAAAGAAGTATCAATATTAAATACTATCATAAATAATGATGACGTTGAAATAAACAGCTGACGCAAGAAATTAGTTTATTGTCGAGACAAAGTATATATATATAGTTTGATATGGTTTCTTAAACGCACATTGCCCACAGCACATCACCCCTGTACTCGGATACTACTTAAACAATTAAATATCTATTGAATAGGTTGTATAGGGTCGTTCTTCCTTTTTTTTTATTTTTGGAACCGCTGTACGTCGCCTTTAAACTAAAATCGCATAATATCCAGTATATTAAGCTTTAACAGCAAGGTAACACGCACACAAACAAATCATTCGAATTGATTAAAGCACTAAATGCGCATTAATTTACCATTTTCTACAGACGCATGTCGGGTTAATCTTCTTGCACACGCAGACAAACGCGTACAGATGCAAGCAGGCAGTTATTTTACAGTTAATTCCTTACAGATCTTGATCGCAGGTGAACATTAAGTCTAAACATTGCGAACAGTCACTGTCATACAGTGGGTGCCTTTGCTGAGGTTTATGCGTGAGCAAACACAAGTAAATACATTTATGATGCACGTAGTACAATTATTGTATAAACTGTGTATGCGTCACATTCTTTTTTTTGTGTAAAACTCAAGAACAATACGGATATAATAATTAAATCTTACCATATAGAATTGTCTTCCGCTAGGTCGCTTGACCTGGTATAATGTAAATCCTTATGCTACTTCGTTGAGTTCCTAGTTTAAATACTCCTCCGAGTACCAGGCTCTCAGCTGCGTCCAATAGCGGCGAAGGATGAGATGAAATGAGGGGCGCGGATTTTAGTAGGCAGCAAAGGAAAGAGATGAGCGCATCTGTTTGTGAGTGGTCGATAGGAAAGCTTCTTTTTTTTTTTTTTTAAGGTTTATTTTACACAATTATGAGCGTTGCTCTAAAACAATATGATTAGAATACAGATGGTTGTCCAGATCACTATCGTATTGCCAACAACTTTATAGCACATTGTCATATCAGCTGAAGAAGTTCTGGCTTGAAACTTTTTGTTAATTATGATATGATATCATATCATTATATCATTCTTCGTGTGAGTGTCTTAGTCACCTCCATCACCTACAAGCTTATTGGCCCCCATTCCTATCTGCAATGACTCTTCACATCCTAAGCCATGCCAATTCCTCACTCACGAGGAGTTAGGCTCATCTGTTGTGATGATAATTGTGAAGACATATTTTGAAGTGTATTTCTTTAGTCTTTAAACCATGCTATCTCCAGAGTTTCTACCGTTGTCAGAAGGGATGCTCTGAGGAAATATAAGCATACTGCTGACGGAATTCCTGGTTCAAAAGAATTTTAAAGACGATTCGTCCACATCTCCTATTTTTAAACATCTGTTGTGATACAGCTGAGACGGAAATCTAGGCGGTAGCAGAATCATCTCCTCTACAGCCTCGAAAGGAATTTCTCCTTGTAGACAGACAAGACGATCTGGTCTCCACAATAATTCATTGTGAGTGCACTGTTACCTATTCTGATATTATAGCCCTGCCTTCTCTCTCAAACTTTCTCATGGATTTTGTGGGTTATGGAGCTCAATATAAACCATCTATGGCTCATAAACTCATTGCCAATTGTTTCCAACCATCAGGCACCTTCTTGTCTGTTCTGGACGTTGATGATAATAATTACGTAAGGATAACATCTTAAAACAACTGCTCAGCAGTCACTAGCTGTTTTCACAGCTCCCCTTGCAATCACAGTGAAGCTAGCAATTGCTAAAAGGTGTACTTTGAAATGCTCTCCAAACTTGTATGGACGTGTGAGACATGGGGCATGCCATGTCCATTATACACTTATGTACCAGCGATGACCTATCCTGGTCCCAGTTAGCCACATTGCATGGTGTTTTCCAAATGTAAATTGGACACTAATAGCAAGAGAGCTCAGTCGAAACCAGGATTAGCTATACACCAGCTGTAGGACATACCCACTATTATATAAAGCCTGCAGATAAAGCCTATAATTAATTTTAATTAAATGTGCAAATATTGTATCTAGTGCTCTCCTTATATATGATCATGGACAAAGATTGTTCTTTGCTGTCAGTGGCCAGTTATTGGATTTACCATCTTGGAAAAACACCTGTTTTTTTTTTTCTTTGAAAAGCAAGATACATTATTTACTGTTGCAACATGTGTGGTGTGCAATTGCGTAAATTATAGACTTTACACTGTCACTGTCATAATGTGTTTTTGATTGTCCTGAAACCACAAGGTGTGCACGTATGTGCCCCACCTCTCTAGCTGACCAATATCACTAGGGCCTTATTAACTCGTCACTCCGAGAGCTCGTCCGCAGGGCTCTGTACCGTGTAACTAATCACGATTCATACCATGTGCCCCCCTGCCCCCTTAAGGTTAATTTGTTCAAAGGGAAATGGATGTCTCAAATCACAGCGAAATGCCACTTATTTAACCAGCTGCGGAATTTTTTTGTCGCTGCGTTAAGGGAGATGCAGTGTTTCACTTTATCACATAAATCAGAGGAGAAGAATCCACATAGGACTGTCTTTATTTTGGCGTTGATGATGGGGAGCGCTGGGTGATGAATATTCAAATGAATATTCCGGTCGCCTTTGGGCTCTGGGGATCCCTCCCAGGCTCTTCCTTCTTCGTTCCATTTTCCCTCGTCACATTTCCCTCTATCATCATTACTATCAATTATATTCCATCACCCTGGGCCTCATCACATTTCCCTCTATCATCATTACTATCAATTATATTCCATCACCCTGGGCCTCATTCTGCTTTCCCTCTATCATCATTACTATCAATTATATTCCATCACCCTGGGCCTCATTCTGCTTTCCCTCGTCACATTTCCCTCTATCATTACTATCAATTATATTCCATCACCCTGGGCCTCATCCTGCTTTCCCTCGTCACATTTCCCTCTATCATCATTACTATCAATTATATTCCATCCCCCTGGGCCTCGTCACATTTCCCTCTATCATCATTACTATCAATTATATTCCATCCCCCTGGGCCTCATCACATTTTCCTCTATCATCATTACTATCGAATATGTTCCATCGCCCTGGGCCTCATCCTGCTTTCCCTCGTCACATTTCCCTCTCATCATTACTATCGATTATATTCCATCACCCTGGGCCTCATCACATTTCCCTCTATCATCATTACTATCGATTATATTCCCTCGCCCTGGGTCTCATCCTGCTTTCCCTCGTCACATTTCCCTCTATCATCATTACTATCGATTATATTCCATCACCCTGGGCCTCATCCTGCTTTCCCTCATCACATTTCCCTCTATCATCATTACTATCGAATATGTTCCATCGCCCTGGGCCTCATCCTGCTTTCCCTCGTCACATTTCCCTCTCATCATTACTATCGATTATATTCCATCACCCTGGGCCTCATCCTGCTTTCCCTCTATCATCATTACTATCAAGTATATTCCATCACCCTGGGCCTCATCACATTTCCCTCTATCATCATTACTATCGATTATATTCCCTCGTCACATTTCCCTCTATCATCATTACTATCGATTATATTCCATCCCCTGGGCCTCGTCACATTTCCCTCCATCATCATTACTATCGATTATATTCCATCGCCCTGGGCCTCATCCTGCTTTCCCTCGTCACATTTCCCTCTATCATCATTACTATCGATTATATTCCATCCCCTGGGCCTCATCCTGCTTTCCCTCGTCACATTTCCCTCTATCATCATTACTATCGATTATATTCCATCACCCTGGGTCTCATCCTGCTTTCCAGACTCTTTCTGATAAATTTTCGTCTTTTTCATTTCGTGGCTTTTTAAATTAAGTTTGTTTTCAAAGCCTACTGCATTACCCCCTTGATCCAGCCTGTTGAATCAGAAAAACCCCTTACAGCAGAACAGGATAAACTACCTCTGTGGTGTACATTTAGGGGGGAAAAACACATACCTGTTTTTGACATTGTTGGTTTTATATTGATTAAGTTGATGTGGACAATGTTGCTCTCGGTGCACAGCCTTTCCTGCAGAACATAAATAAAAGGATAATAAAAAATATTCCATTTGAGGCTGATTGACTCCCATTGCTGGAAGGCCCCTTCACCCAGGAAATGTAAACCAGCATACTTCTATTGATCAAAGAAAGAGAAACCCGTAGCCAAATTAGATTGAACTGCTCCAGCTGTCAAAGCTGCTCTCAGAACACCCTGCAAGGCTGGGCAGGAATGAAAGTGTGGAATCACCTCATAAGCAAGTTTGCCCTGTTACCCTTATTTATTTATGCTCCGACGATAATCTCCCTTCAGGGAGTTTACTTTTAATTAGGCATGAGATCAAATGCCCACACGTTTCTCGGCATCTGAGCTACCCGTGGTTAAGTTCCATCGATAGCTTTGCGGCGTTTGTGCGCTCACAAACAGAGATGCAAGATATGCGAAAACAATATCGTCAGTGCCGGGTAACCCGGACCTCAAAGAAATCAATCCCATGTGTTTGCGTGGAAGTGCAACGACATAAAATATCCATGATTAGATAAGGGTTCATTTTTGGGTCAAGAATACTTTCCACAAAGAGTGCGGGAAGCGTGACAAAAAAAAATCAACGTAAATAAGTAATTCTATTAGTTATTAATTAGTACTTATTGGAGATGAAGAATATATTGTAATAATGATGGTACAAATACACAGACGAGGTTATTGGGTAATCTAGACTATAGTAAAGACGGGTAACAACACAATAATGGTTTCCAGCCCTGATATAATTTAATTTCCATGTAACCGCTCTCTCAGAACTCTCAGTCATGTGGTGTAGATTGAAAAATTGTGTGAGAACTTCACTGCACTTAATTCAACACAACATCTTTACAACTATGCCTTGGGTCCACGTCCGTTCCAACAACAGACCGGGATTGGAGGAGACCTCCCCATTGAGAGAGACGTGCTGACCCTCAAGTTAATGCTGAACCTCTGGTTAGCCTGCAGAGTGATTAACTAGGAAGAACCCTTCAGTAAGAGTACAAGCATTTAGTCTGCCTAATATACCTGGCAACAAGAAAATTGTTAAATAATCAGGATTATAGAGATACAGAAACAACCGTCTACATTGTAATGAATAGGAAATCATCTTTGTATTTATTGCCATTTAAGTCATATCGTTGCCATGTTATTACCCATTTTTTCTGAGCGGTAGACAAAATCAGTTGAAACATAGGCAATTCCTACTGAGAGCGTACAGTACTAGTCCTCCCTCATCCTCCCTGTGTCATCGCAGGATATGTAGCGCCAAGCTGAGATGCATTAGCTCAACTGCTTTTTTGCAAATTGAGGCGAGTGCACAAAAATAATGTGTGATTTCCGATAGATACACAGTGCTGTTATAATGACCAAATATGTCCAGGGTGGTTTCCACAGTCTCAGCGGTTGGTCATGAACACTATTTCTAGTTATCGGTTTGCCCTGAATGTAGAGAGAGTATATAAAGAAGTTACACCAGGCCATTGTCTTTTGGCTAAGTAAAATGAGCAGATTAACAGTGACAGGCCATGCTTTGCCCTTCTATAAATACCTTATAAGAGAGGATGTGGATGAAGTGTCCAAAAACCCAAATAGAAACGAAAGCACAGCAAACTTGTAGATATTATGGAACAGCAATATATACAGGTAGGGAATGCATTTAGTGAGGAATTTTGTTGTGATTTGACCCCGTTTGTGTGAGAGCCTTTGTGATTTGACCCTGTTTGGATGAGAACCTATGTAGTGATTTGACCCCGTTTGTATGAGAGCCTTTGTTGTGATTTGAACCTGTTTGTATGAGAACCTGTGTTGTGATTTGACCCTGTTTGTATGAGAGCCTTTGTTGTGATTTGACCCCATTTGTATGAGAGCCTTTGTTGTGATTTGACCCCATTTGTATGAGAGCCTTTGTTGTGATTTGACCCCGTTTGTATGAGAACCTGTGTTGTGATTTGACCCTGTTTGTATGAGAACCTGTGTTGTGATTTGACCCCATTTGTATGAGAGCCTTTGTTGTGATTTGACCCTGTTTGTATGAGAGCCTTTGTTGTGATTTGACCCCGTTTGTATGAGAGCCTTTGTTGTGATTTGAACCCGTTTGTATGAGAGCCTTTGTTGTGATTTGAACCCGTTTGTATGAGAGCCTTTGTTGTGATTTGACCCCGTTTGTATGAGAGCCTTTGTTGTGATTTGACCCCATTTGTATGAGAGCCTTTGTTGTGATTTGACCCCGTTTGTATGAGAACCTGTGTTGTGATTTGACCCCGTTTGTATGAGAGCCTTTGTTGTGATTTGACCCTGTTTGTATGAGAGCCTGTGTTGTGATTTGACCCCGTTTGTATGAGAGCCTTTGTTGTGATTTGACCCTGTTTGTATGAGAACCTGTGTTGGCTACCCACCTTTGGCTACCCACCTTTGGTACCTCTGCCAAATAAAGGAACAGTGTCTTCTCACAAACTGTCTTCCATTTGTGGTTTTCGTGGTACTGCAAGTAACGACACGCCCTACACCCATTTTGTTGTCACAATATACTTACTCAATTCAGAGAGGGAATGATGTTCAAGAAACAAGTGTTACAAGAATTTAAAATTAACCAGGGGTAGTCCCTGACTTACAAGACAAGTTACAGAACATGGACCGAGTATTCTAACCAAACATTAAACCCTGTTTTTCAATCTTTAATCTCTGAAAAAAAATCTCTAACCTCAAACAATAAAAAAGTCTGCAACCTCAAAAAACAAAAAACAAAGAGAAGATTAAGATGGGCATTGGCTCTGCTTGGCATGTTAATATTTTTTTTAAACCAATAGATTGGAAGCTTGGCACTGTCCCTTTCTTAATTGAAATGGAGCGATGACCAAATGCAAAATCTACACAATTTGATTTTGTTGGAGGAAAAAATGCTTTGAATTTAAAACATTACTGATTTGGTCATCGAGCTTGCATACACTGGGCTCAGTGTATGTCTGATCTAGCACTGCTATTTGAGAAAGGGACTTGTTTATCTGCATTCGATCTCTCTAAAAGTGACATATCACAACAAGGGAAGCGGAACAGTTTTACTTCATTTCAACAGTGGACCGAAACCATCAGATAATAGCAGTCGGGAATTCCATGATGGCTTAAATCTGGTTAGATGAAGGGGATTTAAACAGGCTGGAATGGAGTTGTTGAAAGAGGGCCAGACTCTTTACCCACAACAGAATGTGGCTGTGGTGTTCTGGGGGCTCCAATGAGGCCGTGGGGCATTGATACCTTTGCAGTTCAAGGACAAAAAGTCCCCAACCACGTACACTTTACAGTACAGTGTAGTTTATGAACATCAATTATGACTGCACCAAAAACATACACTTAGGCTTTACAGAAAGGGGTTTTAATGAATCGGTTGAAATGCAAATCACTTTTCCAATGAAAGAGGTGTGTTTTCTGACTTGCACAACACCAGGCAAAAAAGCAGTGTTCATACTCCGGCACGTTTAATACACAAGGGATCGTAAACGGATCAAGGTTAAAAGGTATCTTCCATACAAGTAAAATGCTTCTGCAGATTACTTTTTTTTTTTTTCCAGAATAACTGTTGTAATATCAGAAAAACAAGTAGAAGTGAAGTTTGTCAAACATAGAATATCATTTCTCTACCCGCCGCACAAAACCTAAGGCACTTCTAGAGAAATGGGCAGTGATGAAATTTGTCAAGTAAACTTGGGTAAGAAAATATTCTGCCTTTAAAAACATCATTTTTCATAATAAACTTTATTGCATACAAGACATACAGTACTCTCTCGTCTTGTTTTTTAGAAACTTTTCATAATTTTAAAAATTTGAATAATGCCCTTGTTTTTAAGAAGTCCGAAATCTTCGAAGCCGATTATATAATATAGTGTTTTATAGAGTACTGTATATTGCCATTCTTACCTCAAGCGTATATGTCTAAGCATTTTATTGTGAGAATTCCATTCTTCATATAAAGTATTAAAACCTTTTTTTTAAATAACTTTGTTTAAAAAAATAAACTTTAAAAAAAAACTATTTAGTAAGACATATACTGTGAAATATCATTTTAGTTTAAAACTGGACAGTGAAATCCCAGCTGTTCCAGGTGTTTGTGGAGTGAAGGGAAACATGACTGACAGACAAAAATGAATTTGGCAAGGTAAAATTTTATTATTTCAAAATGTTTTTTCCCCAAACTAAATATCCACTGTGCTCACAAATAAAAAAATGAAATTGGTTTAATGTATCAGCTACATTTAAGGCTCTGGGATTGGTTTTCTGTGTTATGCTCATTATAAAATAAGATGTTTCTTCAACGCGAAAGCAAGATGGATTTGATGCAGCTGTATTTCCTAAAACACGACTATCTTGTTTTCTGCAAGATCGCTGTAATAGGATGAAATTAAGTCTTTATGTGCGAGACTGTTGCTCATGTTTCTGGCGTATTTCATCCCTATCAGTTGAAGAGCTTAGTGCTAAGGGTCAGGAGACATTCTGGAGAGATTTTACAGACCTACGGATGCATGGGACATTTAATGCACCCATGAATACTAACCGTATTTTAAAACCGAGTACCAGAATGACCTTATGCAATTGTTGTCAGATCATGTCAAAATTTATTTTGTTCTGCAGTACATTGTTGAAAGTAATATTATTTCAAACACATTAACCTGTAAACTAAACTAACTGGTTTAGTCATAATTTACAAGGAAGTGTCATAAATGGCCCAGGGCATTTTTTGATCAAAGTCGTTTTAAGTAGTGCAATCTCATCAAATAACTATTCCAAATATTTGCAGCGATACACCCTGGGATTAATGTACCAGACCTCAACTAGTAAACATAGGGGGGGGAAATATTTTCAGTCTTACTTGCAATCTGCAGAACTGTGGTGAATACTGTGGTGTTGGCTGTGTGGCACAATGAGGGCACATGGGATCACATGAATTTATGAAAGGCGACGGGCTGTGTGTGTGTGTGTGTGTGTGTGTGTGTGTGTGTGTGTGGAGGCAGACGACTGGCAGTGTGTGTGTGTGTGTGTGTGTGTGTGTGAGAGTGGGTGTGTGTGAGTGGGAGAGTGTGTGATTGAGT